>WYDF02012259.1:0-13586 GCA_009867245.2 Adranes taylori
GATAATCAAACCTGCGAGCTGAACAGGAGAATAGGCTTGGCGTGGGCGGCATTTGGAAAGCTTAGGGATGTTTTCAAGTAAAACATTCCTATATGTCTCAAACGGAAAACATACAATCAATGTATACTGCCAGTACTAACATATGGGACAGAAACGTTAACGCTTACCAATAAAATAGCGCAAAGCTACGAGTCGCTCAGAGATCTATGGAGCGGTCAATGCTGGGACTGTCTCTGAGAGACATGATATCCAATGTGACTATACGGCATAGGACGGGTGTCACTGATCTCATAGAGAGAGTTGCAACCTTGAAGTGGAACTGGGCTGGCCTGGGCTGGCCTGGGCTGGCCATTTGGCCATTGGAACTGGCCAAATGGCCATTGGAACTGGGTTGGCCATTGGAACTGGGCTGGCCATTGGAACTGGGCTGGCCATTTGGCACGAACAACGGATGGAAGATGGTGAAAGCGTATTCTGGAGTGGAGGAGACCAAGGCACGAAGCCTATAGAAACAGAGGCAGACCACCAACAAGATGGACGGACGATATTAAGAGAATCCGGGGAAACTGGATACAGGACGCACAAAACTGAAAACGGAGGCAGACACTAAGGGAGGCCTATGTCCAGCAGTGGACGCAAAAGGCTGTTTGATGATGATGATGGGGTAGCTACCACAAATAACTACCATGTGGTAGTTATTTGACTTGTACTTTCACTATCTGATAATTTCGTAAGCATAGATTAATTAACTTCTATTCGTCTTTTTTCTCTATCAAATTTAACGTTCATTTCTAACGTGGTTATGAAAAATTTTTACAGCTTTTTTTTAATTCTGAATAAAGGAATAATTCGAAACGTTTTACATTGTGAGAATTAATTAATTTTCCAAAAGATTTCACAAATTTCAAATGGTCCACTATGGCTAAACATTTAATTAAACTTCAAATATAGTTTTTTACATCACTCGAGGAATATATTTATTATATTATTAAATGTATCCTTAAATATTATCACGTATTTTTTAGATCGGTGGGTTGTGCTCTCCGACGTGACATGGGTGAGAGGGGACTATTATGGGTCAGCGTAGCAATCCCCTACTCACAATTACAGGTACTGCGAACTCCTTTGTTATTTTATAAGATACCGCTTTAGTTTAGCTACTTGTAGCAAAGTTATTAATGTATAATTGATGCGGAACATTATAATCTAAATATTCCGGTTAGCCATTAAACACTAGGCCGGACCACTGCAAAGTTGTACGTGCCGTTTAGATTTAATTGTGCCTTTCGAGTCTGAGTAATTATTGGTAACGTCGAACATTAACGACAGTTATAAGCTTAATATACATGCAGCAGAAATGAATCAGTTATTAAAATTAATTAAATTGTATCGACCGTTAAAAATGTTTACATGCAATCCAATGACATACTCATGCATTCCCATACGTAAAATAAACTAATCAACGCCTTACAATTAATAAAATAAATCAACACTTGAATAAAAATAACCTTATGTTTTGCTCAATTACATCCCAATAAAAATTAGACCCACTATTCAAGAAAATGAAAACGGCCCGTAAGGCAAAAGCAATGATGCCCCGAGAGATATCTAAAAGATCGAGAAAGTAGACCAGGATTTGTAGCAGTACGCAACCTATTTATTTATTATTTTAGAGTAACGCACAATTATCTTATTTATTTATATTTAATTTAGCATTAGCTGGATCAACAAACTTGTTACTAATTAAACTCAACTTTACTTGATTCATCAAAATTATTCTCAAGTTAATTTATCTGAATTATCCCCAAAAATATTACTGCTAATTACCGCGCTGCAATAGACGAATACATAATTAATTACTTAATTTATTTATAGTCACGCTTTAATTAGACATGACTCTATCCTTTCATTTAATTATTATTTTAATATTATTTTATTCCAGAGTAATATTTTCGCTCAGTTCTCGATCATAGTAACCCCCGGCAGACACCCAAATTCACTATCGTCCCTACTAGACTGGACCTTGTTTTTATACATACTGATCCCCTTCCACGATCTGCATATTTTTCGATCACAATTAACTAATTCGTATCTAATTAGTACGTTCATATGAACACCTGTGTGTTTGCCCCTTCTTCAGTGATCTTGGTCAATGCACTCTGGCTTCATGTATAGGATAGACTTGGGGAATGACGGCGATTGAGGTAATACCGGCCACCCCCGTTTTAAATAGTTACGCCATCTATTGGTAATTATGACAGAAACCTATTTACGAAATTACAGCTTTCTAGGTTAGATATAGTGTTTATTCACAATTCCACAATTTATGATTTATGTGTTCTTGTTATTCCTCCAATTCCAATAAGAATTCCTCCAATTTCAAGGTACGTATTTTGCATTCTAGTCTATATTAAAATATAAATGAAAACATTATAATTATGTACATTCCTTGCTCTTTCGATACCAATGACTTAAATTCACTTTCCTTTTAAACTTTGTTTGACAAAATAACACTTAGTTATTGTGGTGTATTTGGGGTAATGCCGGACGGCCGGCCAGTATTACCCATTATTACCAACAAATATTATATTGTTTCAGTATGTGCCAGATAATGACCCTATTATGTTGCATTTTACAGATGCCACGAACTTACCAACCGCAAACTAATTAAGCATCATGAACTCCCGAGACTCTGATAGCCGCTCTGACTGCAATTAAAAAATTTGGCTTTTCGGTTAGAGAAGCTGCAAACAAGTTCGATATTCCAGATCTACATTACAAGATCGTCTGAAATCTGGATGTCCCGAGCAGGCACAACTTTGAACAAAGGCAGTTTTCTCTAAGGATGAGGAAAAAAAACTTGCCGATGAGATATTAAAATTGGCAGTCTTTCCACGGTATCACACCGAATCAAGTGATGAAGTGTGCTTTTCAATATGCCACAGTGAATAATATACGCGTACCATTTACAGAAACAGATAAGAAAGCTGGCTATGACTGGTTCATAGGATTTCGACAACGAAATGAACACATTGTCTTGAGGCGACCAGATGCAACGAGCCTAAACAGTATTCAATCTTTTAATGAAACTGAAATCTACCAGGGATGTTCCCCCTTATAGCTGCGACTTTATTTCATACAAAAACATGGATATAGCATCAGTTCCTACTACACAATCGACTCTCGATTGTGATCAAAACATTAAAGAGAAAACACATGAAGCTGATTCTGTAAAAATAATGTCATTTACTGAAATCCTTGTTATTCCTGGATGTTCGAAAACTGCGGAGACAACAACGGGCAAGAAAAGAACGAAGTAGCATTCTCAAATATTCAAGGCAACACCAAATAAAAAAGTTCTGGAAGAGAAGGAAAGAGAAGGTTTAACTTCTCTTTTCTTATTTACTTTTCACCTTTAGCAAACAAGAAAATTAGTAAACTAAAAATAAAAAAACTCGAATGGTGCAGAACGCTATATAGAACTTATTTCAGGAAGATACTCCACTGTTCAAGAAAATGAAAACGGCCCGTAAGACAAAAGTAATGATGCCCCGAGAGATATCAAAAGATCGAGAAAGGTTGTGCAATACCACAGAATTCCATCAAACGAAACAGATGAAGAATCTGAAGATGTAGACAGCGAGGGTGAAGATGATCCCAATGGTGACCTGTGTTTAATTTGAGGAGAAATTGGAAAGAATAACAAACTATGGATTAGATGCGGTTCATGTAAAGAATTGGCGCACAAAGCTTGCCCAGACTTTGACACCAAGACTTTTATCTGCGATTTTTGCCAATAATTGGGGTAATGCAAACCACAGCCGAAATTACCCCATTGTCATGGGTAATTCCGGCTACGCAAACATTTATTTAAAATATGTTTTAAAAGTTTCTCAATGTTTTTTATTTATAATACCAATAGATATTCTTTTCTGTATACCTTTCGCTTCATTTTAATATCAAAATCATTTCAAAATCATCAGATTTTTAGTTTTTAAACTAAACCCAAAAATCCTTAAGAGGCCGCTATTCCCCCGATCTTGCCTACTGCTAGGTAAAATCATTCTAATGAAGATTTAAATAATTAGTATAGGGTATAATCAATAACTAATATTTACCTCTGTACTTTGATCATAAAATAGATTTATCGTAAGTTATCCAATGGCTGTTCTCTTATCTAAAATCTTATTTACAATGTTAAACATTTTTGGCTTCTAATTATTTTAACATATCTACTATATTTGTGAGTACTTAATGTTCAATCCTTTTGCATCAATCTAAACAGGAATATGGACAAATATCCACGTTACAATATTGTTAACAGGTATATAAATTTAAATTAATAGTACTGTCTCCCTTGAGTAAGGAACCTTGGTGTCTTCGAAATCCGGATAGCGTTGCCATTTCAGATGGATTTAGCATGGATTTTGGAATAAAAATTATTTTGGAGGTGGATTACATTGTTTTAATTCATTAAAAACACAAGGAATTAAATAACGTCAATCTTATAATCTACTATAATTGTATAAAGTCAATGTTTTGTTTATTGTTAAACAGTTTAACAGATTCTAAGTTCTTAAACTAAGTTGCTTTCATGCCCTGATGCTTTCTAGATAATTTTATTTTGTGTCTATGAACATTTTACTTGTTTCTGATTATTTTTTAATTAAACGTGACTAACCGAAATTACATTTCGATTTTATTTATTTGAAGACGACGTCATATATTTCTATCTGTCAATTATTCTGTTTCAATTCTAAAACGCAACAAATTCGAGACCTAATAGTTGAATTGATATCTTCCTTATGATCTATTATTATGTTCTAAAAATAACGCTTATTATTGTATATGTGTGTATTTAACTCTATAAATTCTAACGAGAAATTCTATCTGATATCGAGGAGCAGATATTTCAAATAATGTGCGAAATTAATGGCTTGTGCAGTTTATAATTTACAAATGAACGATCCGATCGAGGCACTTTTCGAATCTCGGGCCTTCGGTATTTTCGCATCGCTTTGCTTTCTGACACGATACAAAAGTATAATAGAAAACAAAGAACAAGCATTGTTTATAAGCATTTGTAATATTTTGATAGTCAGCTATTTGATTAAATCAGTAGATATATATTGCAAATGTTCTCCATTTTGTTTCTAAGTCCGTTAGGATGTGTTATTGTGCAGCGATGTAATTAGCATATTGTTTATTATTGTGTGTTGCTTTATTATTTTTGATGCTGATTATTCATGCTGATTTGATAAGTAATTATCAATCAACATATCAGAAATCAAATATTTTGTGAGTGGTTTTGAAGTGCATGGTGTTGAGTTATTTCATTTGAACGCACGATAATCAAATTGAACAACACAAGTCCTATTGAATTGATGTTAATGACATTTTAGTAGTACATGTGCACAATTTTCGCTTCTATGTTATCCATGAACATTCCAGGTGATCTGAGCCCGATGGAGATAAATTGGTGGAAATGCGCTATTATGATTTTTCAAAAAAGTTCATGAAGAATAAATTACGATCGAATAGATTGTAACAGACGAGTTCTTCGAAAACGGGTTTTTCGAAAACGTATTCTGCGAAATACTAGTTCTTCTAAAAACCAAAACATATACCAATAATTTATATAATATAATTTGCAATGGTAGACTATTAGCAACAGCAGATAGAATCATCAAGAACTTAAAAACTTGCAAAAAGTTGATTGAAATTTGTTATTATTGAAAACGGTGAACGCAAGTAATTATTTGATAATCATGTACTTATTCTAGACTGGTAAGCGTAACAGAACAAAAAATTATTGCAAAGAACTAATTAATTTATTTATTTCATGTTCAGCTTAAGATATATCAATTATAATGACAGATTATAAGCAACAGGACGTAAATAATTAAAATAGCTTCATTGCTCCAGCGGCTGACAACGCGTAATACATTCACAAGTAATTAATTTCAGCTTTGTTCTTTCTTACACCAATTTCGTTATTTTTTAATTACTTATTTGAGAGTGTCCACCTCTATTCTTTCATTAGATGGCTTATAATGTTTTCGATGAAGAAACTGAGAATGGGGAGCAGGAAGATGCGAAGTCGAACAAGAAGACATTTCGGAGGTAATCAGACAAAATAACTATAATGTGGAACAAGATACAGTTATGGTAGATTTGGACGGAACCGCTGATGTCCCGATAATCATTGATGTTCCAGTAACCACCGACTTTCCAATGTATGATGATACCATCAACAAAAAGAAAGGAAAAAACCGAAATGGAAAACTAGATCCTACACATTTATGAAAAACAATGATTTGGCAAAAAAATATATAATTTGGATAAAGGTCGTTACATACCTTTCCCCAAATGTCGATTGGTATAAAAAACAAAATCTTTCCAACGTAATCGAATTAGAGAGTCCCATGTATTTTTTTCACCTATATTTTTCTGAAGATCAGTTTCAACTTATGACTGAAAATACTAATTTATATGAGGCAACATACTAAATTTAAACGCAGAACCGTCGACGAAAAATGAAAAGTGTTCTGGGAATACACATAGTAATTTGTAATTTTCACTGCCCAAGAATAAGATGTTACTGGCAACCACAATTGACCATACATATAATTTCAAACTCCATGCTACTAAACCGTTTTTTCAAATTGAGAACACATACTCCTTTTGTAAATGTCCAAGAAAACCCGGATAACAATTACAGGCTATGGAAGATACACGGCCATTATATCAGGCAATTAGAAAATATGCCTTTCCCTGCCTTTAGAAACCGACATATGTAATGATGAACAAATGATTCCCTTCAAACGGAGTCTCAACAATACATCAAAACTAAGCCAACTAAATTGGGTATAAAACTTCTATCCCTGTGTGGACAAAGTGGATTATTATAAGAGTTTAATTTACCAAGGTTCACTGACAGAACTCATTCCCGAGCACATAGAAGTTTTTGGTACTTCTAGTGCAATTGTGACAACATTGGCAGAACGTATTGAGGAGCATAATGTGAGGTTCTATGACCAGAAATTATGAGAGATTATAACAATGGCATGGGAGGTGTAGATAAATTGGATTTTCTGATCACACTGAATCGTACATTTATAAGATCACGAAAATGGTCTATGCATATATTTACCCATGCCCTTGGCATTACTTGTACAAATGATTATTTGGAATACAAACAGCAAGCCTATTGTTTAGATATGCCTAAAACAGATGTTCGGGATCTTCTTGGTTTTAAAGCGTATGTTGTAGAAGGTCTAATAAAAATCAATAAATTGCAAACGAAGAAAAGGAGCGCCCATCATCTGCTGCATCCTCAAACACAAGTCCTGCCACTCTGTCAACATAGAAGACAGTGTGCCGAAGTAAGCGATTTCAGAAGTTCGTTTTGACGAAATTGGGCATAGCTTCCGCCAATAACAACCCATATCTACCTCAAACTTATACCGGACTGTCATTAATTAAATTAATTAATAATTGCAATAAGCAAACCCTTAATAATTCATTGAATCAATGAGCAATCCTCTAATAATATATAAATTACCTAATCAAAGATAAGTTAATACCTTAAATATAATGTAACAATTAATAAATCAATTCTTTTTGTAATTACTAATTACCAAATATTAGTAATATTAATATAAATCCATATATGTAATAGATTTTTATTACGTTTAAAATAAAAATCAAATTCGCAATAACAAGATTAAGGGACTTTACCGGCGTGAGAATTATAATAGTACATCATTCGGTTCGCTTAAGAAAATATAGAGTCATTTATGCATAGCAAAATTGTACCACGTGTTTTGCCGAAAAGCGTGCGGGCCTTTCTCTTATAAATAAATATGGCTGTTTTTATAGTTAGATTAGATTTTTCGTATCGGGTGATATTTTACTTATTAGTCCTTTGCTTGTAAATATATGAATATTTTTCATTACGCAACGACTTTTTTTACTTATTTTGTTTTTAATTTATGGCCTAACCGATTTATTGTTCTCATTTGTTTTGGAAAAAACCATTAAATGGTTTTTCTAGCACGGTAGTTTTAAATAAATAATATTTGAATAAATAAATAAGTTTTAAATAAATATATTTAAATAAGGTAGTTTTAAATAAGTTTTACACTCTTTTGATGCCCCGACAAATCTCATTGGATATTCGTTTAACGTATTTCCAGAAGGCGCTTTTTTAATGCAATACTTCAAAAGTTTTGTTGTGGTGGAATTGTTAATACTACGACTTGCACCGTTTCTAACACTTATGATTTCATCAAAAAAATAGAGCAATTTTAAATTTCTTAACCGACAGGAACAAATTTTCAATTGGTCGAAGATACAACGTACCTAAAATTTTCTGGCAGCGAGTCTTTTTTAGAACCTCGCCTTTTGTGGCAGACATTAAAATGCGACGGCTCAGCCAATCTGTCGAAAGCAGCCACGTTCCCAGAAAATTCACTTAAAAGGAACCACTCCGGTTGGTATTCCTCAGACGCATTTTGGGTCTTAACTAGCAGTCGACGAGTGAGAAATCGCACGCCTCCGCTAGCCTAAGTCACGGTCAAAGGATCAAATGCTTTTTCCATTAGGGAGGGAAATCACACTCCGGAATCTGAGTTGTTCTAAGTAAGCGCCAAAATAAGATCATTAATTTATTTTATTTTATTAAAAAGGAAATCAAATTAAAATTCATCTACATTCAATAACAAAAATGTTACAATCATCGAACAAGAATACGTATATTACATTACATAACTTTCTACAGAAGCTTTCGTACTCTCGGCACTCACTTATAACTTCATTCATTCATATCAATCATTTATTACCCTTCCTTGACAAATCTTCGTCAACGAAAAAGCAATGAGAGCCATGTCAACGGAAGAGGTCAACCAAGCATCCACGCAACGGGATAACAGAGATGGCAGAGATTCAACAATTAGAGTAAAGCGAGAAGAGCATCATTGGCATCTGTCCCGTTACTAGTACGGCGACAGCGAATAAAAATCGAACATCAACAAACACGTTCATTTTATACGATACGCAATTTCATCATTTCTACGGCAATCCCGCTTTAAATCTTCGTCATTTGATCATTGAATTCAAACGTCATGGAGAAATAAAAGAAAAGCCACGTCACAATCACAAGAATCATTTGATATTAAATGTTGAATAATTTTTAGTTCGCAAATTTGTACTTGTTATTTTTCTATGGAAATCGTACGGTTCATCCTTATGGATTTTGTATTGTAACTTAGCTTCCCAAACCATTCTATGTCATTTCAAATGGCGGGTAGAGGCATATATTGACGTTAAGAAAATTAGAACAATAAACTAAAAAATTTTAAAACATGTTATTGCGTACATCATTATAGTGTTAAGTACTTTATTATAATTAAGAATAGCGAACTCTTAGCCAACCCTGAATAACCCCATTCAAGAACATATTGTATGCTACAAAAAGCAGTATAGTAGTTAAAAGCAAAGAAAATTTACCATCCTGCGTTGAACAATTCTGTAACAAAACGAACCCACAGAGCTCCCCATGAAATAAAACTATGTATGTCCGAAGATGGCTCGAAAGGGTTGAATCTATAGTCACAATTTAACAATTTAACTACACATGGTAATAACAAAGTAAAATACACTTCCTATATATATATATATATATATATATCTCATTAAAACAATAAGCTTATATAGTTTGAAGAAACAATCCTGAATGCAATATATTTTACAATAAAAGCTATTAACTCTACTTTGGTATTGACTTGACTAAAGCAGTCACATGTTCTACAGCATTTTTTTAAATATATGCTCCAATGTCGTACTTATGACTTTGATACACACGCATTATAAAGCAATTAAGTGCATTAATATTTAAATTTCACATATATTGCATTTTTGTATTTACCTATTCTGATACTACATACTGGTTTAAGTTATCGATATAGACATCTGGCATAGGGATCATATTTTTGCCGCCATCCAGTTTAAACTTTTACAATTTTTAGCCAAAAAAAGAGAGCAAGGAACCTTTACTCTTTTTTTGACTCATTTCATACTAGAAGCGGGTAACTATAACAACGTTATACAACTCACAAAACGACACGCACAATTCAATGAGAATATATAAATAAAAAAAAGCAAACGGTGTCTACTTGGCGGTCGCTGCATAACTGAGTTGAGAATTTTGATCTTGGAGTACACCCATTCTTGGAGTACACCCATAGTGTTGTCTACCTTTTTACTCACGTTTACATAAGTGCGAGGAAGTCATTATAGTTGATACTACTACTTACAAAGTTACTATAAAAGTTATTGAAGTAAAACTGGTATGTTTTAAAAACTTGACTATCCCGAAAGCGCTATCGTATTGGAGTTTTGAAAGAACAGTATAATCTTTAAGTAGGCAACATTGTGCTAACCACATTCTAAGTGAAATATAATTTCCATACCATTAGCAATATTAACTACCGGTTGCACATAATTACTCTGCAAATATAATCACCAGAATTCGAAATATCATAGAGCTTAAAATTGTAAATGCTTAATCTTTGCTTAGTCGCGCATGTATCCAGCAGATACATGCTACAAATTATCACATATACTTATAAACAGCTAGTAATACGTAACTGTCCTGTTATCTACAGCTTGAATAACGTATTTTGAATAAGTTACTTGCTATGTGTCTAGCTATGTGTCTAGCAGACACAGCGCGCCTACTTATCTTGGCTGCGATAGCCTTGTTTTTCATCTGACCGCGTTTGTTTACGTAACGTAGAAAAGCTGCTTTTAGTTATTCTAAACTGTTTGCTGGTGTAGGTTGTACTGCTCTTATTATTCTAAAATTTTGTTGTGTTAAATCTTAATATATTATTATATTGTTGCGATGACCGAAAACAAATATTTTGTTTTTTCTAAACTAAATGAAGCTGGAGAAGCTGTGCGCCTTATATATGACGATGCTGAATGTAATACCAAAATGAACACTACAAAGGACGTAGAAGATTCTGATGAGTCAGTAATATCTGATCAAGTAGAAACGAGATCAATAGAATCTGACAAAGACCATGATATTAGCGATGAGGAAAGAAATATTGCGGAGGAACCAATGAACTCATATTTTATTGATAAGTACCATGCTTATATTACATAATATAGTTCTTATGTAGTTTTAAGATTTTATTTTTATTTATTGGCGTTACGTATTTTATTTCAATAAATATATTTCATGTAAAGATGAAACATAGTGGAGCAAAATACCTTCGACATCTACTAAAATGCGTCTTCATAATATGCCTGATAAAATTGCCTGGTGTAATTGGACAAATTTCCAAAAATGCTAAAACAGAATTAGAATGTTGGAAATTGTTTTTTACTGACGACATGTTGGCATTACTAGTCCAGAATACAAATCAATATATAAAAGAAATAACTTTGATGGTATGCGAACCAGAGCAGCTCGACGTGAGCACGAAAAATTAGCAGCGGTAAGAGAAATCTTCCAAAATTATATTGATAATTGCAAAAAACATTACTCTCTTGGCCAAAATGGGACTATTGACGAAATGTTGCGTACATTTCGAGGTTATTGTGCATTTGGGCAATATATTCCATTCAAGCCGAGTAAATATGGCATATAAAACTTTTATATGATCGATGCAAAATTATTTTATACTGTCAATATGGAAATATACTGTGGACAACAGCCTGAAGCACGAGGCTGTTGACAATCCAGTTCTGCAGATTCAGTTGTGATGAGGCTTACTGAACCAATTTTTGGATCTGCCAGAAACATTACTGCAGATAATTGTTTCTCTAGTTTAAAATTAGTGCGCGATTTAGAAATAAAGAAACGTCATATGTGGGTACCATACGAAAAAATAAACACGAGCTTCCAACAGAATTTGTTTCTCCAAAAAACCGCTTATTTTATAGCAGCATGTTTGGATTTACGTACAACGAAACTCTTGTTTCGTTATAGTGTCCAGCATGCATACTAATTGTAACAAAATTGAAAACGCCGTAAGTAAAAATCCGGAAATTATTTTATTTTATAATGATAGAAAATCTGGGGCAAACTTTGCGCCACATATAATGTTGCGAGATCAACAAGAAGATGGTCATATTTTATCAACTAATGAACATACCCGGCATCAACTCCCGAGTTTTTTTTAGGAAATGAAAACGCATTTGCCACTAGCCGGAACTATTTGAAAAAATTATCTTTAGATTTAGTGGAAGAGCATCTAAAAAGAAGATCACATCTGACAAGTCTTCCAACCGAAATAAAAATATGCTACAAAAGTATAAACCAGCTACTGAAGTACAGCTGGAATCTGAAACATTAGAGATTGGAAGAAAAAGAAAAGATGTCATCCATGTTATCAAGAAACAAAGAAAACTTCTCTAAGCGTTTATTGATGTGAAAAATGTAGGATCACCTTGTGTATAAGGGAACATACAAAAATGATGTATCGAAATTGTTTTGATGTAGATAATAATGTTATATCTCAATAAATTTATTATTTCTATATGTATATCGTTGAGTTGCATTAATAATAATAGGTCCAGATTATACATTGTCAAAAACAGATTAAATGACTATGTACCGAGGAGATACAACACGCCTAAGTATATACCATTAAACAACGCGCCTAAGGAAAGTTTAAGAGTTTTTTGAAAAATATAATTATATTCAGTTGCTGGATACTATTATGTATTTGGGTGTTCTGTAACTTGTTTACTCTTTTTTTTTCTGGTGAAAAGTTCTGTTTTAATGTTTTCTTGTATCTACAGAGTCAAACCTTTTACCAAATACTAGTGCTGTAGGAGATATTGCTTTCTTAATAAATAATTTATATAGTTTTTAGGACATCGAATGCTTAATCAATTTTGAAATACCGTTATTTTGGTATGTCATATTCGTGGATTAGCGGTATATATTGGATGATATATTCAACCGTTGGAAACATGAGAACGATATATCATAAAAAAAATTGTTGCTACTTGTAATTAGTATTAGAAAATGAAGTAAAGTCGGACTGAAAATTTACATGGAAAGGCAGAATAAAGGAAAACGTTCTAATACAAATGCTTAAGAGCTATTTAATAAGCGGAAAAACGAAAATGGAAACCGAGTATGGAGTATTATTTAAACCTGCTGAGAACGCACGAGTAGAATTTCGATGAAGAAACAATTTTTATACTGCTATAATTGATTAAAATATTGTTTTGTTCAATTAACTAATGAATTTCTAAATTTATAGCTTTGTTGTAAAAAAAAATACAAATTATTAAACAAAATCTCTGTTATATAAAGCGATCATATATAACAAACGTGTTCAAATGTCGCATGCGGCTCTATTCAAATGCCGCATGCGGCTAAGTTCGGTTTCCAATTGTGTAGAAATGTAATAAAATTTTAATTTATGTATTTAATATATATATATATATATATATTTTTCTACCAGTTTTTGCGATTAACATTTATCAAATTCATACGAAAACAGTTACACATCTTTATTAATTATAATAATCAAAATGCGGTAATAAAATTAATTAAAAGC
>WYDF02012270.1:0-13584 GCA_009867245.2 Adranes taylori
TATTTTTTTTACTAGTTTTCTGACCTACCTTTAACACAAAAACAAATATCATTAACATATATATATATATATATATATATATATATATATATATACTATATTCATGTATTTTCTTCGGAATCTTTCGTTCTCTCGTCACTCACTTCTTATTTCATTCATTCATATCAATATTTCATAATCCTTCCTTGATAAAGTACTACGTCAATGGGAAAGCCATGAAGTCAACGTCACACCAACCATCAAACGCACCCCAAGCCAACAGAGATGGAAGAGATACAACTCCAGAGATACGTGTAGATCACCATCGACAATTATTCTACTTCGGCGACAGCGAATAAATCCTTCATCACCAACATAAATTTTTTTCATCACAAATTACCTTCAACAATTTATTTTACTCCATCTTCATATCTGCGTCATGTTAATGGGCTGGATCAACCTATATCTTTGTTAAACCATCATCATTTAATGATTTAATTCCACCAACGTCATGGAGTAATAAAAGAAAAGCCGAAATAAAATCATAAGAACAAATTAATTACCAAAAATAAAATTACCGACAGTTCGCTAGTTTTACTTGCTATTTTGTTAATGGAATCGAATAGTCGTAACAGTTTTTGTCTTATATATAGAAGCTACTCATTGTCAGTAATTTAAACTAGTGAATCTTGTTATATATTTGAAGTTATAAATATTATCGAACAATAAAGAAAAAAAATTACTTCAACATGTTAATGCGTACTTCATGCTAGTGTTTAAGTACTTCATTATCATAAGATCAGCGAATTCTAACCCAACCCTGTATAATCTTATGTAACGAGCATTACTATGTTGCAAATATACAACAAAAATAAAATCAGTATAGTGGTCGAAAAATAAACCTCGATCCTGTTTTGCTATGATAAATTCCGTAACACATCTATGATATTCCTGTAATTCCTCTCTTTGGTTGTATCTGTGATACTATAGTAACAGACAGAAAAATTGTTTGAAGCTCATTTACAGTGCTTAAGCCAGCAAAACTAATTACGTTTTCATTCTGATTACGCAAACTAGAAAATGCAAAAACAATGAGAATAAAAGGAGCATCGCCAAATACAGAAAAACAGCATCAATGGGAAGAGAAAATGAGTCATAATCAAATTGTTGAATTTTCTACATCTGAAGATAAAGACTAAATGAAATTTAACTGTAATCATAATTTTTTCTGATGAAAATAAGTTGTGTGTGTGTAAGAACAATCTTGTAGTTCTTTTCAGAAGATACAAGGGGGCAACAAATGGAAAACATTTCAAAGATGTTCAACATGGACCCCCGGTTCAAAATTGACCCCGGAAAACGCGGCAAACTATAGTAAAATAGATTACCTGTGCTTTTTCTATTGAACTATTCCACATTGTTAGTTTTTTTCAATATTGTTTTGTTTTGTTTGTCCTATATTGTTTTGTTTTTCCTATTAGGATATGAAGATATTAGACCCTATTTTAAAACACATCTGTCTCAAATTTGGATACAATTTTCTGAAACAAGAAAAATGATTTTGTACGTTGTAAAAATAATAACAACAAAAAAAATTAACTCAGTATGATGTAGACTCCGATCCCTGGGTTAACGGATGCAAAATAGTCAGGAAAAAACTGAGACAGAGACAAGCAACGACCAAGACGCGGATAGAGGTGGAAGCGATAGTTGGTCCCCTATTTTCGCAGCACAGTCCTAATACACCAAAAGCGGAAGTGGCAGAAATTACTAAAGCAGGAAAAGCTATGGCAAGTGGCGAAGCACCGGGGCTAGCTAATATCTCTGACATGATAACGAAATTATTAGCAGCGGAAAGACAAGAAATATTGACAGAGGCATTCAATGAAATTATGCGGACAGCAAAATGGCCACCAAGCTGGAAGCAAGGGAAGCTTGTGCTAATCAAAAAAAAATAATACCGGATATGAAGCTGACTCGACAACGTACAAACCACTATGTCTCCTTAGTACAGTGGGGAAACTATATGAGCTCGAGATACTGAACAGACACGAAGTACACATCAACGAGCAAAAATTGGTCAGCGAACGCCAATTTGGTTTCCGTAAGGGCAAGTGTACGATAGATGCTCTCAAGCTGGTAGACAAGCTTGTACGAAAAGGAATGGCTGGAACAAGGCGTACTAGAAATATGTGTGTTCTAGTCACACTTGACTTTAAAAATGCATTCAATAGCTCTTCCTGGGAGAAAATCCTGCAGGCACTGGAAGTAATGAACTTTCCGAGATACCTGCAAAAAGTAATAACAGGATATGTAAGCGGCAGTTTAATAATGTATGAAACAGACGAGGGCACACTTGAGATGCCAATAAGCAGTGGAGTACCACAGAGTTTGGTATTAGTTTCAACACTCTGAAACCTAATGTACAATGGACTATTAGAACTAAATATGCCGTTGAGAGTCACAGTGGTGGGGTACGCGGATGATACTATACATTGATAGTATAACTATACATTGATAGTTATCGCCAAGACAGCTGAAGAAATTAATATAAATTCAAGGGCTGCGCTAACAAGAATCGATCGATAGCTGCAATCAAACAGGCTGGAATTAGCTATACAAAAGACCAAGGTAATTCCACTGATAGGCAGACGTACTACAGACCAGATATCAACAACAACTGAAGTGTCTAAGTTACAGACAGGGCGGTTATAGTAACGGCGCAAGTCAAGCGGCTCAGGCCAAGGATAGGAGGTCTGAAAGAACCGAGACGGAAACTATTGTGTAACGTAGTAAAGTCGATTCTGATGTATGCAGCTCCCATATGTGCAAGAGTAGCAACCAAAAGGAAAAATGTCACAACGTTGCTTGAAAGAGCGCAAAGAATTGGAATGTTGGCTATAACATCAGCATACAGGATGGTGTCTACAATAGTACTGCAAACAATTGCCGGCATCCCGATTATGGACCTAGCAGCCCTAGAAAGCTGCAAGGCATACGAAGAATGTAGAAAGCGGGATGTATCCCACAACAGAAAAGAATTAAGCGCAAAAGCGATGGCTTAGTGGCAACGGAGGTGGGATGCATCCTCAAAAGGCCATTGGACACACAACATAATCCCGACCATAAAGGCATGGATTGAACGTCCGTATGGCGAAATAAATTATTTCACGACGCAAATGCTAACTGCACACGGATGCTACACAAAATATTTGCATGGTATTCGAAACAAAGAGAGCCCACAGTGTGAAACATGTGGAAACGGAGAAGAAGACGCTGAGCACACTTTGCTATACTGTCGGACATAGTCGAGGCAACGAGAAAAAATGGAAAGGGTAGTAGGGAAGATAAAGCTAGGCGAAATCATGCTACGGGATAAGAATTCCTGGAATGCCGTGGAGTCATACAATAGAGAAGTGATGAAAGAAAAAGAAAGATAAAGTAGACCGAAAGATAGGATGCTCCCATTAAGAGGCACCAGAAGCAGTACTGCTACTGAAAACTGAATGTCGAACGATTATTGAAATGAGGAAAAAATTGTGCTGTACGAAAGCGACTACAACATCACTCCATTCCCCCGCAGAAATGCATATGCGGTACCAGGGGCTTGGTAGAGTCGTCGAGGAAAGGGTTTAGGGGGTATGACCCGGTCTGGGTTGAGTCCGCCTGTACTTCATGCATTTGATGCACGTAAGCCAGCATGAGGTCTGTCTACGTGTTATCCTAAACCTTTATTTAAAAAAAAACTGGCGTATATCATACGAGTGAGATGTTAAACTAAATAATTCTAAGGTAGGTTGGTCAACGTTAAATAGTTCAAGAATTGGATTATGTAGTAAAGTTTTTTACTTTCAGTCTATCAGAAATGGGGTTACTCAACCGTTCACAAAATATTATTTCAAATTTTTTTAAATCTGATTATTTAGAATTGTAACTCATTTACAAATTCTCATATTAGAAAAAATGTTATTTTATGTTGAATAATTTTTGTAAATGTAATGGAATTACATAAAGTAAAATTTAAAAGCTCATTATTAATTTGCTTTAGTAAATATTTCACTGCACTAAGTATTAGAATAATAAGTCCACACTAAAATTGTTAACGTAATTTTTTAAATGGGAAATACCTGATAGCGTCTGTACATTTTTAAACAAATGCCAAGTAAGAGCAATGTTATACTAATAACTCTAGTTTGAAAATTTTAGTTTATCAAAGTGTTTAAGTATTTATCATACTGACGTTACTGTGAATGACACATGCGCGATTAAGTAGTGAAACTAATACGCGACGCTTATGTGACTATCATGACTAATTTTGAACAAGAGCCAAGATTTAAAATTTGAATACACTCGTAATTTATTGCATTGTGTAAGAAATTTGAATAACATTTTTGGTTAGATGTTTATTTTGGGTACACAAACATATTTTTAAATATTTTGTGAACTGTGAAATGATATTTTTATGTTGAAAATAAAAAAAAATCTGTCATATATGTTATGAAATTGAGAATATTAATGTTATAAAGACATTGTGTGTTTTATACTAGTACAGTACAACTTGGATTATCCGGACCTCGATTATCCGGAGTTTCGATTATTTGGATCGCTAAAAATTAATACAAATTTTATAAATTTGCTGCTCTGTCTGTGGCTAATTTCGTCTATTTTCAAATGTTTGCGCATTTCCTTATAGCATCCGTATTGTACTTTATTATGGCCGGTTGGTTAAATTAGTTATATTGGCCGGTTATAAAATCTTAGCTATTATGATTATTGCAAGCACTCGCTTAAAATTGTACAAGCGGGACCATTTTACAATAGCTGTACCGGATGGTATGCGTAAATTTTTTTAGTTTTTGCACATTTGTTCGAAAAGAAAACACAAATCTGTTTAGACATTTGCTTTAAATATGAATCAGTAGTTGTCATAATTCAATATTCTTTGGAAGTTTGTTTTTTTTGTAGGTTTTATCACGACTTAAATACTCATTTTCAATATGTCCGATATGTTATCGAAAAGAAAACGTGTTGTGTTATCATTAAAAGAGAAAATGGATATGATCAGTGCTTTAAAAAAAGGTACATCAGGACGATCTTTGTCTAATAAATACGGTGTTGGAACGTGTTACAAATTGTTTAATGTCAGAAGATGGAAGCTCAGAGCGCAAAGTTATGAAAAATTCAAGAAATGAAGAAGTCGAAGAATGTATCTTTATGTGGTTCATTCAAAGACGATAGTCTGGACAGCCAATATCTAGTCCATTATTGTGTGAAAAAGCAATATTTGTTAATACAAAATTAAACGGAGATTCCATCTTCAAAGCAAGTTCGGGTTGGCTCGAGTCATGGAATCAGGGAACTTGACATTCATGGGGCACAGCTTTCTGCTGACATATCTTCAGCAAAACAATTTCATAGACACATTGAAGATGAAGGAATCGATTAAGAATTTGTTTATAACGCTGACGAGTTTGGTTTAAATTGTATGAAACTAGCCAAGAAATCTTTTGCATGAAGATGTGAAAATTCTGCACCAGGGTACAACATTAGTAAAGAATGTGTCAACATAATGGTGTGTGCCAATGCACAGACAGACACAGACTTTCACTCATTGGGAAATCAAAGAATTCTTTTAAATTTTTAAACAAGAAAACACATTTAGAAATTTTTGTTTTGCACTAAATTTCTTTTTAAGACTCTTTGAATGACGTTTGAAAGGATTGCAGTGATTTGAATACAACAGACCTACTAAGGAGAAATAAAAAAAATATCAAAACATGAATCTTTCATATACCTATACATATTTCTTTCATATACCTATATCTTTCATATTCTTACGTATATGATAAAGGAAAGATAAAGTTACGTTTATTCGTAATGCTTTAATTTTGATTTATTTACATCTTCAAGAAGTATATCGGCATCCCTGGAAATAGTATGCTCAGAATTTGCGTATTGTAGATTCACAGTAAGAATCACATTAGTGACGCAGTTGTTTTTGTGAAATGACAGATTTACGCTTAAATTCTCATTAATTTGCCCTTTTGTAATAAATATAAATGATTACAATGGGTTTTGAACTGTGCTGTGTTTAAAGGAATATTTGAAAGTTAGTTTCATTCTGTTTGTCTTTACATAACTTTAGAATAGTAACATTTCTATAGTTGTAAGTTTTCCGTGTGTAGTCCAGTGAGTACTATTGATATATGGATTTGAAAGCGGCTTGGAAGTAAAATAGATTTGTTTAAAAGGACCTACAAGGTAAGTGGTTATATAATGCATAATATTCTTATCAAGATGTACAGATATAGAGAAATATATTTGCAACAGGCAATCTGTCTGGCAGTAACTTGTCTTCTATGATTATCAGGTAGTCATACCAGATGATATCATTCAATATTATAGATTTGAGATTTCTAATAAAGTTATATGTTAGAAGTGTTGTGCTGCTTTTTATAATAATAATTATATAAAAAGTATATATTTGATGTACATAATATATAAAATACCCTAAATAGTTTCATAATAATTTTGGTTGGTATTTTTGTTTCTTATGTTGGCATTACATTGAATTCTGTTAAGATCGCTTGAAGTTACTGATACACGTACAGCAATATATTAAGAATCATGTTTTATTAGTGCTACAGTTATGATAAAACAGTAGTGTCACTTTTAACTTAAATAAAATTAAAAATGTGAGAGCATAACTAAATTAAACGTATTCTATACTAAGTTGTCAGTCTAAATAGAAATAAAAACACTTGTGATATCGCCTTTTTGCGATAATTATAATTTTATCTTAAGTTACATGTTAGATGTGTTTTTTACAATAATAATTATTAAAAACATATATTTGACGTACATAATATATAAAATACCCTAAATACTTTCATAATAAATTAGGTTGGTATTTCTGATTCTTATGTTGCTCATTGCGATCGCTTTAAGCTGCTGATACACGAACTGTAATATCTTAATTTTTTTAATTAAGTGCTCAGCTATGATTAAACAGTAGTATTATTGTTAACTTAAATAATATTAAAAATGTGAGAGTATAACTAAATTAAACGTATTATATACTAAGTTGTCAGTTTAAATAAAAATAAAAACACTTGCGATAACTCTTTTTCGCGGTAATTATAATTTTGTCTTAATTCTGGTTAGAATTTCTCAATTTACAAATTCTATCCAACATTTTTTATATGTGCTTTTCGTGAATCAAGATATATTTATTTTTTATTCACCAGAATCCTTGTTTTTTTCTCTTTTGTTTGGTGTTAATTAAAATATTTAACAGTTCTTCACAGATTATTTAATTAAAGCAGCCCAGACACCAGGTTATCAGTACATGTGTGCAGTAAAAGACAGGGATACTAGAAAAATGTAGGATTTGAGGATGCAATAGAGATGAGCGTGTAGTGAAACGTAAAAAGATTTTTATTTCACTTTATGTTTATTGTTCATGTGAAAAACGATTATAATGGAAAGAACGCAAAGGGAGGTAAGGAAAGAAGGATGGTGTAGTAGTAGTAGTATGTTATTATTATTAGTATTTTTTTTATATTATTTGTTTTTCTATTTTTGTTCTTTCTTTATTCTTTTTTTTTTTGTTATTTTGAGTTCAATTTAATTTGCACGGCAATAAACTTGAGTTGTTCTTTCATGATCTGATCTCATTAAGAAGGGAGAGTTTATAGTGTTTTAATAGTTAAAATATTTGAAAAAGGCGTAAGATAAGATTTGTAGATATGGAATTTTGTGTTACACATAGATTACTTCTTTGATATGGAATTGTTATTTTAGTGGTATATGTAAGTTCATGCTAATAAAAGTTGCTTATATAGTTGTCAGGGGCAAGCATGCATGGGAAAGTTTCAGGGATGCACATGCATAAAAGAAAGGATAATTGTAAGATGTACATGTGGTAGTGGTGAAATGGAATAAGAGCGAATGAATGTTCAAAATGGCTAAAAATAACGAAGAAAATTGAAACTGAAATTTAAAAAAAACAGAGGTACTTAATAGAGATTAAGAAACATGAAGAGGATATCAGTTGTTGATATCTCTCCTTTGACAGTGTAGGGATTTAAAGAAATTTATTAATTTTTTTTGTGTTCAATTTATAGAAAGCGTAATGAGAAGCAATTTTACTGTATGGTGTAAAAGGGATGGGGAAATTTGAGGAAAAACTATGGACGGATAAGAACAGAGATTGGTGAAGGAAATTTATATAGAGGGATTGAGAGATAGGGATATGGTGGCTGCAGGAACAGGTGGTGAGATAATAGAAAGAAAATTTATGAAAGAATTGGGTGGTCAATGAGTAGAAAATATCGTACAACTATTAAAGTTGGATTTCTCACGTTGGACATTGTTTTAAAAAAATTATAAGGCTTTTTATAATATAATAAATACACAGGGTGTAACAAGAAATATTTTTTGAACAATTTTTATTACTGTTAATCGACTCATGGAATTCCATAATTCACATTGATAAAATTGAGGTTGTTTAGTTAATTTTTACAGAAGCAAAGTCATTTTATATAATACACTTTTTTTAAGATCAAATTACTCCGAAACTAAATTTTTATTGTTTTTTAAGCAACTTGTATCGCTTGAGCAGTAAAGTATCTTTCGATAATGAAATAAAAAAAGTTGTGGATCTGGTTTTGAGGCAAGGGGTCGCAAAATTATAGACACCCTGTATAATGAATATGTAACTTATTCAAATAGCACAAATAAACAAGAATTACTGTAAAAAATTTAAACCCCACTGATTTTGCTGTACCAGTGATGTTATTGTAAAATGGCTGAGAAGTTCTGTAATCATATCAAACATGTTTATAACATAATTCAAAAGTAAACAGGTTGTTTCTCTGTTAAAATGAGACCTGCTAGAAATGTCATAATAGAAATGATTAAGCTAAAATATATTAAAAAATGTTATGTGACTTTTTGAGGTAAACATTTTGATTACATTTTCTGTTTCAACATAAAATATTCATTAATATATTTCTTCTTGAAATGGCGTGCAACAGTGTATCATCTTTATATTAAATTAAGTCTGATTTCATACCTTAATCGGTGTTGGCGACAATGCTCTGGGCCAATAATGATTCAGTCTATCCAGTAGATTGATGCGATCGAGTGAGTCCAACCAATTCTTGTGTGGATCGTATTCGGGTCGAGGTAGTTGTGGACGTTTACTATAGACCAAATATAGCGGGTAGCGACTGAATGGGTAGCTCATATGGAAGTAGCTCGGTTCGCGTTTCAGCACACGATCGATATGGTCACGCCATGCCTGATCGGCATCGAATGCCGGTTGTTTTGTCACGTGGAACACTGTTCACAGCAATATTAGATTACATATTGGAAATGAATTAATTGAAAACATATATATTTATAAAAAATGAGGTATAGGAAATATTGACATATTCAAATCTGGAAAATAGGACTAACGCTTTTCTACATTATTAAATGTATAAGAACATTATTCCCAAGCCTTGGAATTATAAAAGCAAAAGAAACAATCACTGCATAGAAACATGTTCTTTAAATTAAATAAATTTCTTGTAATAAAGGCAGCACCATTTAGAAGCACCAATTCAAATTAAATATTACAGAATTTACATAAAAACAAATTTGAAAGCAGATGTAAAAGAAGAATAATATAGTAGTCATTTAAATTATTACCAATCATGACCAATCAATAAAAAATTGTGTATATATTTTTTTAAAATAATCTAATTTTAGTCTAAGTAAAAAATGGAAAAGTAATTAGGAGCATTCGAAATGTGGTGTAACTGGCGAATATTTCGAATTAGTTGGGTGAACCATGTGTTTAATTCGGATGTACTGTTGACCGGATGGACTATTGACCAGAATACTGGAGATTGTTCAATCAAAGAAAACGAAATAACTGCAATTTTTTTTATTGATGTATTGATTGTAAGATTATACAGAAAAGTGCGAACAATTGAGCCTAATCATGAAAGGGAGAATAGATAGTATCAATTACAAGATATCAATTAAATACACACATCTGGATGTTATTGCTACCAAAACATGTTGATATATACTATTTGCTTTTCATTGAACCATTTCTGT
The DNA here is from genome assembly GCA_009867245.2 of Adranes taylori. Taxonomy (NCBI): domain Eukaryota; kingdom Metazoa; phylum Arthropoda; class Insecta; order Coleoptera; family Staphylinidae; genus Adranes; species Adranes taylori. Next base: position 10,090 of record WYDF02012270.1, read on the forward strand.
TATAATTTAGTTTTCTTTAAAAGATTTTAGTTTAAACTTTTCTATTTTTTTATTACTACGAGAGTTGTCTTTTTCTGTTGTTGATTCTGAATATAATGTTGAATAAAAGAGTAGTCGCAAATTACACTTTTGACTCGTAACAAGATGGTAGTCAAGTTACTGTGGAGCCTACAGACTGATGTGAGCTGAGTAAAACACACCTATCGAAAACTAACTAGTAAATCTATACTAAATAATTAACAATTCTTTAATTGTTATTATTTAATTGAATTAAATATCTTTAATCCATTAGAATTATGATAAATATTTAATTGAGGTGAAATCTTAACATCATATAAACTTAGATTCCTTTGTTAGTAATCGGTGCTCAATTCTGTTGTATAAATTAATAAATTAGAGGGCTACTTTATTATTTGCTTTACAGAATTGAACGCGCACACACACACACACACACACACACACACACACACTTGATCACACACACACACACTAAATTTGCATGAGTTACTGCAATATATCTTCATAGATTGCGCAATACTCTAAATCAATTAATTTTTATTAAATTACATATTTTATATTATTACGGGCATCGTTGGTAAATTAATACCAGCTCTATTCAAATTCGATTCTGAATTAATTATTCCAGTTTCAAAACCTTTTTATTTGTTTTAATATTCTTTTCAAGCTGCCACAATTGTGGTAGAATTTTAAATTACATCTCCCAATTGTTCAATGAGGACTAATAAAATCCATATGTTATTGCTCACATTTTGACATAGGAAAGAAACTTTCTCAAAACTATGATGTATTGCATAGTCATAAATGTAGTAATTAGAATATTATATTTACTGTAATTAGAATTATGTACACAATTTTGTTTTATTTACAATTGCAATTATCATTTTTTTGATTATGAAAAATATAGAAAGGCACATACCCATACGGAAACGTCAGTAAATAACATACTGCTTTTAAATAGAATAAGTTATTTTTAAAGCAATGGTTCGGAAAAAATAACGAACATTATTTAAAACATGTAACTGAACAAAGTGAACAACGCAATCATGTTAGCTAATGTTTTATTTATAGACCTAAGTTAAACTTTTATTACTACATTTCGAAGTAAAAAAATTGTTATTTTTAATCTATGGTTTCTATTTAATATGTTTTATTATGTTCAACTCTTCATATATCAGACTAACAATGACTTTTAAACTTTGATTAACAAATTTAAAAGATAAGATTTAAATTACCATAACTAGTACACACTCTACTAACTTAATTTTAACACTAACTAGTTGAAATAAATTAAATACAAACCAAGTATTAGAAGAAAGGTCCATGCGTTTTAACTGTTTAAAAATGTCAGAACTTTTATAGCTTTACTTTTGACTTAAAAGTATAACATTAATGTAAGTTTTAAAATTATCTATTTTTTATTATTCATATAGAATGGAATTAATTAAAATTGCCAAAAATTATGCTTTTTTCATATTTCCTTTCAACTTTGTTAAAAATAAGCATTAAGCCTGTAGGGATTAGTTTCTTTTGTTTTTGTTATTTCAATGTTTGGGAAAAATGTCATTTGTTTGTGTTTATTTCACGTTGTACTAATATTGGAAAAACTATAATGCTAGTTTTGAAATGAAGTCTCAATTTTTAAATAAAATTATTGCCATGTTATTTAAAATAGTTTCTTATAAATGAAACTTGGTTCTCCTACTCTAAAATGTAGTAAGACAAATAAACAATTAACAGTTTTTCTTGGCAGTATATATCATTCATTGTAAAAATGAATTGTCTCCTTGTATTTTATTTTGAAATAAAAGCTTTTTGCAAATTAATGTGTAGGAAAAAAATAAATAAAAGTATTAATTCAGCATTTTCTATTTTTCATTGTTTATTACAAATAATAGGTTATAATAATTTGGAGTAACTTAAAAAATAGAGCCATCACTAATATAATAAATAAACTTTTTTTTTTTGGAGTTACTTCACTGTTAGTGATATATGGTGATATATGGTGTTTTAATCTTATATAATTTCGTCATCAGATGAACGCTCATAAGCATTGCGTGTGCTTGAACGAGTTGGAATATCTATAGGAAGATTTTTGTAGTAATGGTGGTAAATTGGTGGAATATATGGTAGATGATCGAGCATATCCTCGTGTGAAGTTGCTGGTTTTCCATCGGTCTCCCATCGGGCGCCTCCTTAGGTGGCGGATAGGGGAAAGCTCCTTACATGTAGTCAAACCCTTGAGAACAAAGCTAAGAAAATGAGGCTAGACGTCAACAAGAAGACAAAATATATGATAAATACTAGGAACTCAATCAGATGACGGAACACTGACAAATTCAATGGTTACCAAAGGGTAGATGCATTATATTTAGGAGGCATCCTAACACACGACAACTAAGTACCTGACGAAATCACAACAAGAGTAGAGGCTGGGAACTGGAGCTTCTTTAGCTTCCAGAAGCTACTAAACTACAGAAGTTCTTCCCTTGCCTATAAAAATTTAACCTTTTGGTGTATAAAACCATTATCAAGCCAGTGGACTTGTATGGCTCAGAAACCTGGACTATCAGGAAAAAAGAGGAAAGCCTACTGTACGCCTGGGAGAGGAAAGTCTTTCGCAAGATTTGTGGTGCTGTACACGAGAACAATGAGTGGTGAATAAGAACCAATAAAGAACTGGAAGACCTCTATAATGCTCCGTCGATCAGGTCAGACATCAAGGCAAGAGGACTACGTTAGATCGACCACGCCCAGAGAATGGGAGATCTGCGGGTGCCAAAAAAAGTTTTTAACTGAAGACCTGTAGGAAGAAGATCCCGTGGGCCGTCCTAAACTTTAGATGGCTGGATGACGTAGAGGAGGACCTTCGCATCCTAGGAGTCCGAAACTGGCTACCCAGAGAGGACTGGCGAGAATCTATAGTAGGCAAGGCCAAAATAAAGTAGGTAAGATCAAACATATCTTTCTTATTTGCGTTAATGACTGGTTCTCTTGATGGATAAGGTGGGTTTTGTCGAATATTGTACAAGTGGGTCTGTCATCCTTGTCTTTTTTACACAAATCTACTTATAAAGGGTGTGTCAGGATTAAGTGTTTTTTTAAATTGAAATTTTAAAAGATGATTCCTTTCAAATCTCAGCTATCTAATATTTAGCAAGTTAAAGTCATAACCGCAAAGTTTTTTTTCTGTTTGTAATAGCATTTTCTAAGGCAGCAGTACTTAAATAGTTGGTATATTTCATTTCGGTAACAACAAAATAAGGTTTTTGCGGTTTTTATAAGATGCACCCATTGGTCTGGGCTATAAATTTGTCCTTGGCGGCGACTAGCGCTCTCTTATTTCATATTCCCCATCACTAGGAAGATAATGATATCCTGATACTAAGAACTTGTGGTCCATGGTGTCAATACTAGTGTCAAGATCTTGTACAAGCGGAAAAATAGAAAGGGCTGTCATTCTGTTTCTGTTTTGTC
>WYDF02012281.1:0-13584 GCA_009867245.2 Adranes taylori
CATTTTCTTTCACTCTCTCTCATTCAATATCTATTCCCTCTCTCCATACTCCCACACCTGAACCTTGCTATCATTATGTCGCTTCGATTTTATTACATTGTTTTCTAGAATCATAATTTAACATATATACCGAGAATCCGTTTTTTTGAAAATTTTGAGGCCCAATTTCTCGAAAAGTTATCGGATATTTTTTTCTTAATTTCTTGTAACGAAAGTTCCTTTAAGATTTAAGGGATAGAGCGAGTTTAATAAATGGCACACGTAACCTTGGGAGTAATTTGACATTGAAAATATTTTTTCTGCTCTAAATATCTGGGTTCCTATGAAAGCTGGAAAAATGAAACTTATTGGGTAACTTATGTAAGACTACGGGATCTCAATTGTGCCAATATGAACAACTACGTTGCCAAGTTGCAACTGAATATATTGTACTGATTTTGCACATTTACAAATTTTTCAAAACACTTTTAGTAACATCCTGTATATTTTTATACATTTCGGTAGCACTTGTCATTCTATTTAAAATGATGTAACACATTAGGGGTCTAACTCTTATCGTTTCAAGGTTATGACCCTTATAACGCAAAACTTTTCAATTTCTTACCATGACAACCAAGGCACGTAACTGCACAGACGTAATATTCGCTCGCATTTCAATTTCTAAACAAAAACAAATCTTATATCCATGTAGATATGACGTATGTTTCGATTTATGTTTCCATATATTTATTTTTATAAAAATCAGAACGTATGTACATATATAGGACTTTATGTACATAATACGGACTTTATGTACATAATACGGTTTACTGCGCCTCAATATAAAGAAACTAGATTTAAAATAAATGTAGGTCAGTAAATTCTAAAAAAAAACAGGTCAAATAGCCTACCAGGGTCAGTAGAAAAAACGTCATATCCGGTCTTATTTTTAATGATATTATTTAACTCTAGATGTCACTAGATTTGTAACTAGATATTACCAGTGTCAATCTAAAAATAATGTGCAGGGGCGATCAAAAAAATTCATATTATTTAACGCTAAATGACACTAGATTTAAAATGAAAATTAACTAGCTTTGGAATTAGATGTTACCAGGGTTAATATAAAAATAATGTATAAGGCTAATCAAATAATATAATATTATTTAACGCTAGATGTCCCTATATTTTGTGACGAGATTAAAAATGAAAAGTAATTAGATTTGTAAGTAGATATAACCACGGTCGATATAAAATCATGTACAAGGGCGATCAAAAAATGTAATATTATTTAACGCCAGATGACACTAGATTTTGTAACAAGATTTAAAATGGAAATTTACTAGATTTGGAATTAGATATTTGCAGGTTCAATAGAAAAATGATGTACAGGAGCGATCAAAGATTTAATATTATATAACGCTAGATGTCACGCGATTTTGTAACTAGATTTAAAATGGAAATTAGATTTGTAAGTGAATATTACCAGGGTCAATATAGAAAAAATATACGGGAGCGATCAAAAACTTTAATATTATTTAACAGTTGATATCACTAGATTTTGTAACTAGATTTAAAGCGATCAAAAAATTTAATATTATTTAACACTAGATGTTACTAGATTTTGTAACTATATTTAAAATAAAAGTAACTAGATGTGTAACTAGATATTACCAGGGTCAATATCAAAATAGTGTACGAGGCGATAAAAAAATTAATATTACTTAACGTTAGATGTCAGTAGATTTTGTAACTAGATTTAAAATGAAAAGGAACTAGATTTCTAGCGATTTATAGGTTTTGCTAGTTTTATTTAATTTACCCTAAACAACTATTGTGCTAATAGATTTAATCGAGTCATAAGGTGACCGTCAAAATTAAAACTTCAACTTTTGTGATATGCAAAGTATAATGAAACGAATGACTTACAGTATATGAAAGATGCGGTGGCGATCACGTTCACGAATTTTTGTATATTGTTTTCATTCATTTTGTCTCTTGTGAGAAGATTGTTGACATCGGGAAAAGTGAGTTTGTTTAACTCCAGTTACATTTCGGTACCTACTTTGGCAATAACGACAGTTTGAACATAGGAAACACATTAGAGTCAGATTGTACTCTGTACAGATTATTTCGTAGCGAAAATTGTGTTGTATACGTTTAATTGCGATAATAATAAGGATGTCACTACCTGGGAAAAAAGTACGTATGTGCATACTATGCATGATTATTAATGATTTGCTGTGCTATGATAGTCTAATAAGTTTAATTTTATTATTTTAACAGCGGTTCTACCTTTGAATTGTAAACATAAAATGTGCGGTTAGGTTTATTACTATTTTGACCAGTGATCGTCATATATGTGGAACGCGTGGCTATTATAGAGTGGCGATCTGTCACAAATTCTCGAGACCACCAAAGTGTAAGATGTATACTATAGAGGGCAACGAATTTATCCTAGGTGTCACGACTTTGTGTAGCAATTTATTTTAAGGGTTGTATTTGGTTAATTAAGGGTGTTATTAGACGATTGTAGTTGGAAGAGTAATTCTCAGGATATTAATAAGATTGAGTACTCGTGACAGCAGTATGGTAATTAATTGCATTTTGAGCTTGAAGTAACTGGCTGAAAATTGAGTAACTCTTACAAATAGTTGCGGAACTGTTCCGTGAGAGGACGCTGCAGATAGACGGATTGCGTAGCAAAATTGAAGTCTTTCGATGGTATTATTGTAGGAATTGGTGATCTGTAAATTTGATAGTATGGTAATTTACGTTGGAGGGGAGAGGTGCGTCAGAAGCTATCGCCTCTATTTATCAATGTTTAAAATTTCGAGTTTTCGATAATTAGCGCCACATAGGCGCCAATTTCTAGGCTCCTGCTAATTAAATTTTTGAAGTATAGTAATGTCTTTACGAACTAAATTCTTGTGCTTATTGGGTTGGGATGGTGATTGTTAAATTAAACCGCTAGGTACCATGGTGATCAAGCCCAAATAGGGTACGTTGGTTAATTGTTGAATGTCAAAATGGCGGTAGTACACGCGTGTTTATGATTTATACCATCTTAGGGCTTACACCGAAGCCGTTAGTTTTGGAAGACTTGCAGTGGACGGTAATTCGTTTCCCACGTTGGAGTTTTTACCGTAAGAATGAACCATCAGTAGGTGTTTTTTTTTGGAATGATGTGTTCGGTTAGGTGTTTTTGGTGGATGGCAGCCATTTTGGGTGTGGTAAGGATGACTTGCATCTGAGCGTTGGATGTCGGCGGTGCAGCAAGGTAAGCAGCTTTTGGAGGCTCCCCAATTCGTAGAATTGTGTCATCCCTTAACCAGCTATCCGGACCATCGTCGGAATATTGGTGGATCAAGTATTTAATTAACTGTATATTTAGTCTTGATTTAATTTGGCGCCTCACACATCTTTTATTATTTGAATTTGGAATTTTACTCCTGGAGTTTCTCCAGATCTCGTTAGGAATAACAGTATTTTTGTGTCATTTAGTCATTTTTAGTAAGAAGGGGAGTAATATTATTGTCACGGGATTTATTTAGTAAGTTTTAGTAAGAATGGGGTAATGTTATTGTTAAGGGATTTCATTAAAGTATATTAAGTAAGGAGGGTATTATTATTGTTAAGGGATTTTATTAATTGTTATTAAGTAGGGGGGGGGGGGGGCTTGTCATGTGTCCGTGTATTTTTGCTTTTGCTATTCAATTGTTACTAACTTAGGGATTTTGTTGATGGCTAAATCGTTATTCATATGCTTATTAAGTTATAGACCGAATTTTAAGAAATAAGTTAGTGTTCTTTATAAGTCACTGTACCTTGACGGAGGAGAGTCCATTTTTATGTAATTTCTAAAACCCGTGGAAATTTTCAAGGTGTTAACTGTGTTGTGTCACCACCACTATTTTAACGTGTTTTATGTAAATTTGATTTGGCAGTGGAAATATTTATTGCGATCAATTTCAAGTTACAGATCCAAATTTTAGTATTGAAGTATATTACGGAAGCTTTAATCAGATTTTTTAAATAAATATGCCTGATATGTGGAGACTATCTATTGAGTCAATATAACTCAGTGGTGTAAATAGTACAGTGCCTGTCAAATAACTTGTGTATACGCAGTGTCTATATCATTAGCTATCATTCGTAGCCCACTTAATTCTTTTAATTACTTATTAATATATAATATTCGGTAGTGGGTAATATTGGGTATTTCATTATAATATTTGGTAGAGCGACACATAATTGTTACTGATTTAAATTTTTAATAAAGTGGTGGCCATTGTTACTTTTATTTGTGTATTTTACTTCTTTGCTCTCTTCCAGTTTTGTTGTTCCGAGATTTAGGATAAGTTTCTTTCGTTCAGTTTAAGAAAAGCAGACATCTCATTCCAGAAGAAACTCGAGCCAATTACTTAGAAGTCTACCGGATCCCGAACTAGGCGCGGCATACGAACTTCAGAGAGGGTAAATGTTGTCTCCCAAAGGAGACAGGTTATACTCTCAGAAATTATGAAAGATAGAGCATTCAGTAAACTTTATTACCTAAAGCCCCTTTGATTTCATTTGAAACAATTTTTTATAAAATTACGATTTAACATATATACACGGTGTTTTTTTTGCAAATTTTGCGGAGTTTAAAAAATCGTACGTCAAAACATCGGAGTAATTTGGCCTTGAAATAACTTGTACTACCTTAAATATCTCGGGTCCTATAAAAGTTGAAAAAATGAAACTTGGGCGACATATGTAAAACTAAACGATCTATATTTTTACGCATTTTGATACCTCTTGTGATTCTCTTTAAAATGGTACCACACGAAGGCTCTAACTTTTATGGTTCCACAGATTTGACCATTAATATTTTAAGAGTTCTTAATTTGTAACTATGGAAACTGACATTCAAAAATCATATATACACCTAAATAATAGCAAAGTTACGGGAAAAAATATTTTATCTTTTATGAGATCTATAAGACAGTGCTTTCGCAATTTAATAAATGTTGTCATCAGTGGCAGGTCTACATTATAAATTTGGGAGGGGTTCAAACTATCATTTTATTTAGAAATTCGGTTTTAAAAAATATTTTACGGTATATGTGATCTATAAGACGGTGCTTTTGCAACTTATTAAATATTGTTATCAGTGGCATCCACATTGTAATTTTGGGGTCCACATTATAATTTTGGTAGGGGTTCAAATTGATCATTTTATTTAGAAATTCAGTTTTAAAAAATATTTTACTTTTTATGAGATATATAAGAGGATGCTTTTACAATTTAAAAAATGTTGTTGTCAGTGGTGGATCCACATTATAATTTTGGGAGGGGTTTAAATAGATTGTTTTTTTTTAATTCAATTTTAAAACTGGGGGCTGAATGTTTGCTGGTATACCTTATACCTTATATTAAGCGTTGAATGCATTTTGTGACATGCCTTCAACTGCTATAGAACGCGACGTTGTCAAGTTTAACAAACTTCGATATATCTCGGAAATTATAAAAAATAATAAGTAATTGTAAATCGACAAGTTTCATACTTTTCTATTGTTCGATGAGAACCGGGAGATTAATGGGTTGGCGAATGCATGCGCAGGCGAATTGAAAAGTTCAAGTCAGTTTGGAATGCGACGCCAGTAAAGCTGTCTGCCCGTAAGGAAATATGAGAACCGGGGAATTTATAAGTTGGCGAATTCGTGCGTAGGCGATTTCAAAAGTTCAATGCAGTCTGCTGTGCGAAGCACGTTAGATTGCCTTGTTAGAAATTTTCCAGAAGTCGGCATGTTCGCACCGTAGGCAAATATGAGAACAGTGGGATTTATGGATTGGCAAAATCGTGCGTAGGCAAATTGAAAAGCTCAAGAGCACGCCACACTGCCTTGTTGAGAAATTTTCCAAAAGTGAGTTAGCAGCGTTCGCTGACTGCGACCGAGCTCTCCGCACCATAGGCAAATATGGGGACCGGGGGATTCATGTGTTGCGGAATGTGTGTGTAGGCGAATTCAAAAGTTCAATTTGCACGCTTCGCACGCCAGATTGCCATGTTAGAAATTTCCCAAAAGTCGGAAAAGTGTGAAGCTAAGCATCCGCGCGGTAGGTACATACGATAATCGGGGGATTTATGGGTTGACGAATTTGTGCGTAGGCGAATTCAAATATTTAAGAGCACGCCATAGTGCCTTGTTAAGAAATTTTCCAAAGTAGAGCAGCCGCAGAACGCGGCAATTTGGACAACGGGGATGTCCGCCGTAGGCAAATATGGGAACCGATTATTTATGGGTAGGTAGGGTAAGCAAGTTACTCTAAACAACTATTGTGCTAATTGAATTTAATAGGCGAGTTGTAAGGACACATTAAAAACCTAATAGATCAACCTTTGTTTAGTGTGAATTATTACGTTTATTTCAAATATTGCTAAAATTGTTTATAAGCAATAAATTTCATAGTTTCGATTACTTATACAAATTCTGTGGCAAGTTTAAATTATTACTTGTGTCCATTATTTCCAAAATAAACTTTTTAATTCTATATATTTTCAATTCCAGCTGACCAAACTATTTTCAATTCCAGCTGATCCGAGGAAAGGTTCTAAGTTTTTCAGAATGTTTCATCTATAAAGCTCGAACATGATTTAATTTTTATAGTTATCTAATTCCTGTTTCCGATAAAAATTTTTGTTTTTCTTGTTATAAAATGCAATATATTTATAAATTTGTTAACAATTTATAAATAATTAAACTAAACGTCTGATTTAATATTGACGTGGGCTGTAGAGGAAACTACCATACGTACTTAAGAAAAGAACAACACTATTCGCTCTATGACTTGGCCATATATACGCGGAGCTTATATTTATTCCGTTGACCATGGTTAGGAAATGAACCATGGACACTAAAACTTTCGACAAACACTAAAATTAGACAAGGGTCAACATGGGTATCAAAAGAATATGGAATGAATAAGACAACATTTACGACAATGAAGCGAATGGAAAATTCTAGTTGAAAAAGTGTAGCTAGTGTAATACTATTTGTCATGCGTCGTACTATTCGTGAAACTGTTCGCCAGTTTTTATTTTATAGAAATAGCTCATGAATTTTTGTTTTTAAAGAAATACCTATTGAATAAAACATTATGATGTTTTAGTAATCCTGCCACAATTTTTGCAGGGTTGTGACTATGAACCTATGTCTGTTACAAACATATTTTGAAGATCCTAGCACAAATACTGAATTTTTGGAAAAATTTAATGTTTCCGTTTTTGTCATCGTTGATCTAGAAATGACAGTTTGTTCACTGGGCAAAAATTGTATACACCTACTCATTAAATTGTATTCAAGTCTGTTCAATAGTTTAAAAGGCATTGTGACGCACATATACTGGACAAAATCACTTTTGTAAACTCAGGAAGTTTCAGAACGTAATTTCCTATCAAAATCGTGAGATTGAAAATTTTCATGTACCTACTATCATATCCTACGTTCATGTATGTATTGGTACATAAAACTGTTGTAGAATTTAATAAGAATTATCGCCCTCTCTTGTATTTTTATATCATAAAACTCTTTCTTGGGGTTTCAGGTATTTAATTAAAATTTATTAATACATTTTACTTACGATTCGACGATTCACTTTTCCTCATCCTTCACGGCTCTACAAATTACTTGAATATAAATTATTATTATTCTTATATTACATTATTATTAATTAGTTATAAATTAATTATGAACACAGGTAAGTATTACAGACAACGTAGCAATAGGCAATAAATATGAATAGTATACATTCATGTAATTTGCAGAGGCCGAAATGATGATGTAAAGTTAAAAGTCTAAACATAGGCAAGTTTTAATTAAAGATCTAAAAACCCAAGAAAGCGTTTTATTATATAAAGTTGTACATGGAAGATAATTATATTTAAAACATAAATACATGATTGCATTATTAAATAAAAACAATGTGTTTTACATTTTAAATTAATTTAAAAAGAATAATTTATTTAGATTTCCAATTATTAAACAATATGAAATTATGAGATATTTTTATATTGCAGATTTCTACAAATTAGATATTTATGTACATAACACGCATAAATATATTTTAATTAAACACAAATTACACATAAAAACAAATTATAGTAATAATAAATGTAATACAATTAAAATCAAATAAATAGTAATGGTAAGTAAACTAGAATATTGATTAGAAGAAGTTTAGCTAATGGTGGAGCAGCAGCTGTAAATAAATAAAAGGAATAAAGCTATAAACTTTAACTTATTTGACTAAAATGATTATATTTTAAACCAAACATAATTAATTACAGCATTTCGAATATAATTGAAATTTCGTAAACTAATATTGTAAGTCGAAAAGGATAAATTAGAAACTATCTACGAGTACTCATTCAATATGAGAAAACTTGAGATTAGAAAACTTGAGACATGGTTACTAGTCAAATGAATTTTTAAACTATCATGTGGTTTCAAATTTATAAAAGTACACTGTAGAATTAAAAAAAATATTTTTAATGAAGAATATAGATAGAAGAATATAGATATGAAGAATAGTTATTATAGTTATTTATGTAATTATGTGTGTTAATTATTACGAAAACTGCTTATAGACGTTTTAGGAGATTCCAATTGATTTGAAAAACATGTTCTTCCTTAAAAATAAGCTACGGAATGAGCGCGAACGGCTTACACTAGAGATGGGCTAACAAAAGGGGTGGTTAGGGTTACTTAAATTGTCTAGGTCCCTGAAAACACAATTCCTAATTTTTTGGATGCGTTGCTACCCAGTTTATTTCACTGTAGGTTATTTCCTAAAACTGCATTTAAATATCAAAGATCGTATAATAACGCAGGCATACCGTGCTACGTATACATATAATATAAAATAATTCAAATTGATTTATTTCCATGTGGTGTTGCATAAGTTAAGCGCTGGTTTCACAAACCAGCGCAGTGATGTTATGTGAAAAAGCAGAGGGTATTGAGAAAGGCTACCACCGAATGCCAGAAATGCATCAACCCTTACCTGGTTTTTTTTTAATCAATTTGAATCTCCTATAACGTTTATAAGCAGTTTTCGTAATAATTAGCACACCTAATTAAAAAAATATATTTAGAAATAACTTGTTTAAATGAATTGCTTGTTTAAACGACTATTTGTATAAATAAGAAACGAAAAATCGGTGCGATATGCCAATAGTAAGTTCGATAATTATAATTCCGTGGCCGATTAGCGGTTTTTAAAAACTTTGTGAAGATGTGTGTAGTGGTAAACAAGTGAAGGGGGAAAAGCGGGGAAGAAGAAGACGATGGAATGGCGACAAGATAAGTAATAATGGTAGGGAGGGAGAAACGGTGAAGTGAAAGAAGGAATTGGCGAAGAAGAAAGAGAAGAATGGGTGGAAGGGACAAAAAGGGAGGAGGGGACAGTAGAGGGTTAAAATGGTATAGTGTGTGTTGGAATGTGGTAGCAGTGATAGGAAAATTGGGGGATGCGGAATTTTGTATGTATTTAAGGAAATATGACATTATAGCTATGGTGGAAACATTGGTGGAGTTTAATAGATGAAATGATATAAGAGAGGGTTTGCCGGCAGGGTGCTAGAAGAAAAAATGCGAAGGGTAGGGCGAGTGACGGAGTTATAGTAGGGGTGATGGAAGGAATAAAAAATATGGATGTGAGGATATGTGCGATGGAGGGGGTGAAGAGGGTGGAAGTGGAGATAGGAGGGTGAAAATGGTGTAATATAGTGGCATAGGTGAGCAAAGAATGGACGGAATATATGAAGGAACTGCGGGATAGAATGGCGGGGTGGAGGAATGAGTATGAGCGGATAGTATAATGGGTGATTGGAACGTGAGAGTGGGGGAGAGCGTGTGCGCAAATGTAGGTATGAATGGAGAATGGGTTGTACGGAAGACAAGAGACAAGGTAATATATGCTGAAGGAAAAATGTTTATGGAATGGTTGGAGGATCAGGGGATGGTCATGATGAATGGGTGTGTGGAAGGGGATTGGGAAGAGGTGATTACATTCAAAGGACACGGAGGGGGTCGGAAATTGATTACCTGTTGGTGAATGAAGGGACGAAAGAGTATTTAGTAAGTATGAAGATAGGTGAAATGGTAGAATCAGACCACTTTCCGGTGGAGGGGGAGTGGGGAATGGGAGGAGAAGTAGTAGACAGGGAGGAGAATAGGGAGGACGGAGAGAATGAAATCGGGAACGTGCGCTATGAATGGAATGCAAAGGAAAAATATGAGAACAGATTAGATAAAGTGGAATGGGAAGAGGTGTAAGGAATGGGGATATGAGAGAGATGATGAAGGTAAATTTCAGGACAGAGGATGGGAAAGAAAACTGAATAACAGGGAGCGTGCAAATCTAAAAGTTTGGGCGGACAAGTGCAGAGGAATTAATGCGGAAAGAGGGTGAAGTGGAAGTGGGAATTGGGGAGGAAGGGGGTGCTGCGGGGGTATCGGATATGGAAGTAGAAATTGTAGAGAAAGGCGTTTTAGTGGAAATACAAAGGATAAAGCAGAGGGGGCAGTGGATCCATATGGTGTGCCAGTAGAGGTGTGGAAGTGTATGAATGGGAAAGGGATAAATACGTTAACGAGGAGTTTGAATGCAGTATGGACAGGGGAAGAGAAAGTGCCTGAAGAATGGACGGAGGAGGAAATAATTCCAGTATATTAGAGGGGTAATAGGAGGGAGGTAGGAAGTTAAGGAGGGGTGACGGTAATGAATGAGGTATATAGGTTGTATCCGAGGGTTGTGAATGGGAAATTACAGGAGGAGATGGAAGAGAAGGGGGTGATATCAAACGCGCAGACGGGGTTCGTAAAGGGAAAGTACTGCTGATAATATAGTGTCAATAAATTATATGATAAACAAGGAAGAAAGTGAAGGGAGTAGGCTGTACTAGGGAGTAGCGTTTTTTATTTGAAGTCTGCATTTGATTCACTAGAATGGGGGAGACTTTAGGGAGGATGAAAGAAGTAGGAATATCTGAAAGGGTGTGTGAAAGGGTCAAGAGGCTGTATGAGGGAAGTAGTGTAAGAGCGAGGGCCGGGGAAGGAGTGTCTGAATGGTTTAGAGTTGAAAGGGCATTAAGGTAATGGTATCCGTTGAGTGGTAATTTATTTAATATTTATGTGTCAGATTTGGAGGATATGCTAAGGAAGGGCCAGTCAGAGGGGTATGCTGGGGAATAAAGGGTGTGGTCCTTAGGATATGCGGATCACATAGTATGTATGGCTGGGTGTAGAAAAGATAGGAATGATATGACAGATAGGGTGAATAGATATATGAAGAAGAGAGGTTTGGTGGTGAAAATGATGGTTTGCAAGAAACGAGGGAGAGAAAGTAAGAAAGATATATTTGAAATAGATGGAAGGGTGATAGATTGTGTGAAAAAATTTAAGTACTTGGGATATATGTTGTGTAGAACAGGGAGTGCAAGAGAACATGTGAAAATGATAGTGAAGAAAGGGGGGATAGCGCCTGAAAGACTTGCTAATGTATGGAAAGCCAAATTTGGAGATTCGGTAAAGATGAGGGTGAGAATTCTGGAGATACGTGTGGAAAGTATGGTTATGTATGGGGCGGAAGTATGTGCGGCGAGAGAATGGGAGGAAATTGAAAAAATGGCAATAAAATATTTGAAGAGAATTTTGGGGGTGGATAAGTTGACGCCAAGTGAGATAGTGTTGCAGGAAATGAGTATGTATAAATGGTGAGTAAGAGGGGTGAAGATGATGATTAAATATGAAAGAAAGGTAATCGCGGGAGAGAATTAAAGAATTGTGGGAAGGTATACATGTGTGTAATGAAGGAAGGGGGAAGCAGGGAATAAATGGGTAGAAGAGAGGAAGAAAGTGAATGAAAGGTGTGGGTGGTCGATGCTTAAATGGTATGATAAGATTTTGGAAGGTATAGGGTGTGATTTGAAAGTGGAGAGGACGTTGAAGGATGTGGAAAGACAAGAAAGGAGCGTGAAGATAAGAATGAACCGGTATAATAGAAAGTGTATGGAAATAGAAGTGGTGGGAGAGAGAGAGCAGAATATTTGAGGTCGGATATGACGCTGATAGAAAAAAGAATGATTGCAATGGAAAGGAGGAAAAGACTTTGGATGAAAGAGAAAGGTGTTGTAGGGTTTGTGGAGTAATGGAAGAGATATGGGAGCATTGGGTGGAGGAATGTGTGATGTTTGGATGGACGAGGGAGCAGAGGGAAGAAGTGAGGAATTGGAGAGTGTGC
The DNA here is from genome assembly GCA_009867245.2 of Adranes taylori. Lineage (NCBI taxonomy): Eukaryota > Metazoa > Arthropoda > Insecta > Coleoptera > Staphylinidae > Adranes > Adranes taylori. The sequence goes on from WYDF02012281.1 coordinate 12,268, forward strand.
AGGGGTCAGGATGAAAAAGGATTGAGGGTAATGGGAAAGATTGAGAGGCAGATAACTAAAAGAAGGAAATAGGGAATGGTAATGAAAGAGAATAGTAGAAACGTTTGTAGAAGAATAGAGGTAAACTTCCACTTATCATTCGTAGGGAAGATGTTTAATCAGTTGTACTATTGTTACTATTGTACAAGTATGCCAATAAAGGTTTAGTTATTTATTATAATAAAATTTAAAGAACTTGATTTGTTTGATTTGAATTTAATAACTTAGTTACAATATACTTTAACAATGGAAGTATAAAGCAGGGTTTAGTTATACTCCAAATAAAATAAACTTGATACATTTACAAATAATTAATGTACCTACGAAGTGTCAAGGTAAACCGCTCAGAGTTATTTAAAATATTAAATCTACGCGAACTAATTACATGCTGACTAGAGAATAATCTAAATAATAATAATAATCGTATCGCCAGCAACACACACCAATCCTACTCAACCAAATCCATCAACCTCACAAACAGCATCACACAAACCCAACACACTCACAAATACAACCCGATTTAACAAAATCAGTAAGTAAAAACATTACTAATCTAATTATAATATTAAATAAATATATATCTGTGTAGTTGCCTGATGATGTATAGATCGTAGGTGAAACCGGTAGTAAATATAAAATAAAAATAAGGAAGTACAAATAAAATATTTTATTTAATTAAAAATAAGTGTGATCTCATCTTCTTAAAGTCTAAAAGTTTTTAATATATGTGTTTAAATATGTGAATCATATTCGGAAAAAGATATATATTTGTATAAGTAACACATAGGTGAGCTTTGAGTGCAAAACAATATTTATGCATGAGTAAACAATATTTGTTCTTAGAACACGGTTTGCTGGTTGTTGATCTATTGGATTCGCTTCTAATTCACATGCGGTGCATGGCGGTATCATAACTCGGTAACAAGTACATAATTCATAAATCCGCTCATTCATGTTTTCTAAGGAACATTTAAAAAATAACATAACATAACAACATACTTGTACAATAGTAACAATAGTACAACTTTTTCTATTTATTATTAATTTAGTTTTCAATGAACTATAGAACAAGAGATGGAAAAAAACAAATTTATAAAAAATAATTCATGAATTCTATGTATTATAGGTTTCAAATGGGAACAAGTTCTTTTCAAATGACGTTACGTTACATTGCATTACAAACATATAGAGCGATAAAAACGTCCTTTAAGAAACGACACATCTATAGTGTTGAACGCTCACCGAACGTTTAATTCAAGTTCCAATAATCTATCTATA
>WYDF02012292.1:0-11514 GCA_009867245.2 Adranes taylori
TTGAACTTAATAAAATCCAAAATCTGCTCATTTATTGCCTCTAAGGCGGAACAAAGTTCGCCGGGTCAGCTAGTATTATAATGTATCACATATTAAATCTCTAACTATTTTGATTATAAACTATGTAAAATAACTAACAAATTGTAGCAATTATAAAAAGTCAATAAAAAGATGTGAATTTATAATGAGTGCTGTGCGATAAGCTGACATTTGAAAGTTATGTTTTAATGAGAAAATATAATACAAATAATTAGATTTAATAAATTTATTTTCAGAGAGACAATTCAAATTATTTAATTATTATATAAATTAATTTTAAAACTCATCAGCTTATTAGTTTCATAATTATTTATTGACAGACGTATAATTTTATTTTAAATCTCTACTCAATAGGATTGGTATTTAATCGTATTTAATCTTTCAATCTGCTGTGGATGTACCTACAGATAAATGAATGGAACCGAAATTGAGCCTTAGAAGCGGCTTACAACATTTTCTTATAAAAGTTTGGTAATTAATATTATTTTAACATTTCGATTATTTTTAGTGTGGTACATACTCTGTGATTTATAGTATATATCTATACACGTAGACCGATGTATATCCACAGAAACCAGTGCGGATTAACGCTGTTAATTACCAATTAGCTTTAACAACTTTCATTTGAAATTATATTTCTATCTCGTATCACGAACAAACAAAATTTATCCATGACATAACACGATACAACTATATGTTACCAATGTAATTTTGTATACGATGTTTTGTTCGACGCTTTTACACAAATATCAATCCGAATTCATCAATCCGGATATAGCAAGTATGTTATCACCCATGAATGATTTTTGTTGAGTTAATATGTTTACTATACCATTTATTTATTATTGCTCCAAAAATTTAATGCTAGATAAATTATTTCATCAAAAAAAAAATTACATGACTTTATTTTAGTGAAAATAATTATCTGCAACGTTTGAAACATCTTAAATCAAATTGTCTCAATGGAACTTCTTGGCAATCAATTTTAAAACTACCATTGTTCTTGCAGTGACAAATGTTATGCTAGATAGTAAATGTTTTGAATAATATCTATTATCTCAATTATGGAAATAAGGGAAAGCCAAATTAATAAAATTTCGAACTTAAAACCAGTTGCACACACAAGAAACAAAAGAAATAAAAATCAAACTCAGTAAATGGAAAACCCGTTTAATGTGAATCATCTGGTGGTAATATAGTAATATAGATGCTATCAAGGCCCCTAGACTAGACTCATTTCCTAACAAAATAATATAAATGTTTCCAAAAAATACCCAAAAAAAATTAATTTAATAAAATTGAGGTTTGTTTAATTCTACTTTTGCTAATTCATTGCTCCTGAATTTTAAATATCTAATTGGTGAAACTGATGGGTCTATAATATTAAGTAAATATTTTCTCCCATTTAAAATTTATTGACTGAAAGAAAACCTTAGTTCTAAAACATGTTAACAAATATTTCAATATTCTCAATAATATTTAACGAAATATTCTCACGGATTATTTAGGTGATGATTTTACTTCCCATCTGACTGGCAAGAGGAATTCCTTTTAATGGGGTACGTAGCGATTTCCTCCAACACTGCGGAATCCTTTCTCTTTAATTCTTTTAGATCAAACATAAAGTTAACTAAACTCTGCGCAACCCTATTAACAACGAAACTTCTCTCTTAAAATAAAACAGATGCACAATCTTAACACAATGAATTGAAATTAACTACAATGAAAGGAAATGCGTACATGCAACAATATTATATTCCGTGTATTCAATCAAAATAACGTCTCATCGAAATAATAGAATAAAATAAAATAATATTTGTACTCAATAACTACTTGCAAATATGTTAATAAATTTATTTCAAGTTCGTCAAATAAATTTCCAAATTATTTTATTTACTACCATCTCCAAGTTATTTTAGATTACACACCATTACCGTATTAAAGCGGACAAGGACTTAAAAGAAATAGCGGACAAGTATTTCAACCATAAGTTATAGGCATCTTCAGTACCATTTTTTAATAGCGCATCCACAATACAATGAGTTCCGGATATTTTTAAGCTATTTAAATTCGCTTTAAACGTTGAATTAAGTGGGGTTTCATATATAACATCTCATATCTTTCCATATATATGTATATATATATATATATATACAATTACAGTCCTACTGATTCATCTCTCGATTGGGTTAGCCCATCTCGCTTACATATTAGAAGAATTCGGTAATCACTCTAGTTGCAACGTTTAAAATGAATTTGGTGTACGCATTAAGTCGTTGTATGTGGAACTACTAAAAAAGGCTGCTGAAGATGCCTATACCTTATGGTTGAAATACGTATATACCCTTGTCCGCTTTTTTCAGCTATTTCATTTTTCAAATCGTCAATAAGTACTTAGAAAGTGACTAACTCATACAAGTTGTTACGTCTTAGAGTACTACTAGTATTCAATTTTAATTACAATAAACTTGTTGCCTAATAAATTTAATTTATTTTATTCCAAGAATTTAAACTTAAAGGAAATATTTAATTGTTGTCCAATATTTTACTCAACTATGCCCCATACCAAACCCCCAATACTTATCTAATACTCCTAAATTAATTAATTTATGACTTATTTTGGAATAAATAATAATTCAATTAATTTCATTATTTTATTTTCGAAGCACTGATCGACAAAGATTTATTCTGCAACATTTCTTATTACCAATTGTCGACTCCAGTGAGAGCTGTGTGTCTTTTATTCATTTGTTTGACTAGTTAATTTCTTACCAAGATTTCGATCGATGTCTCTTACCCCTTTACCCCTTCTTAAGATAAATTTACATTCATCTAATGTACTAAACTCTACCCTACTTGTCCTAATTTCTATCGCCAGGATTGATATAAATCCAATCATCCATATTTATCTACACATAACTAAGATATAAATCCATATTTATCCACACATACACTGACACCAGTGATACACCGCTCACTCACTACGCTTGCAGTTGTAAAACTTACATACGGTAGAACTACCCGTACGCGACTGCGCTTCTTCCAATTCATTTACGGCAAAAATTGCCCGTAAGCGACTGCTTCTTTTATCAAACTAATTTGCCTAGCAAGCAACCTGTTTACGTAATAATAATGTTTCACAAAATCTAGCGATCCTGAATTATTTAAAAGCATCAACTTTACAAAACTATTTACCATAGAAGTAGAAAGAGGATACATTGCCCTGTTACACTCGCCACCACCCCGGGAAAATTAGCGATTAAAAAAACTCAGAATACAGAAAGCCTAATTAATTAACAGAAAGCCTAATTAAAGTCTATTTATTCTTTCATTTAAAATTAACTAATCTTCACAAAAGATAACCGTGCGTTTCTAACATTATGTACAACGATCATGCAATTGAAAATTTATCAAATAGAATTTGATCAACTTAATAATAAGGAAATAATAAAAAATTAATAAACGCATAAAAATAATATATCGTGTACAATTCGTGTACAAACTCTCGAGTCGCTAAACTATTGTAGATGCAAATAATCTGCCGTCAATGGCTGCATGTACGTAATTATAGTGTATGCTAAATGTACATGAATTGCAGTTTCTGGCTCAGTCTTCTCTGCTCCCTTCCGCACTACGATCTATTAAGACCTACCCACTAAGATCCTAATCAAGTGAAATGTCTACATCGTACCACAATTTTTGCAGCGAAAGATAAAACAATAAATATCAAACACAGATTAACAAATTATAAAAAACATAAAATTTTTGAAGCCAAATGAAAATTTGAAATTTTCTTGAAAAAAACTGTCCAAGCATAGATTTATCAAATGTTATTATTTGAAAATTTCCGACTCTGGACGCTGTAGAAAATGCTAGTATTGGTGCACAAATTATTGGGGTACGCAAGTTCTGATACAAAACTGGGACGATTGATATCAGTCACGTTTGTTGCGGCTCAATCTAATTCGATTTAATGACAATAAATCTCTATAGTATAGGTAGCAAAAAATATATTGTTGTCACGACTTTTTTATTCTCATTACTTGGAATGTCATTTCTTATTCTTGTTTGTACCTTGTTGCTAAAAGAATATATATGACTTCCTCCCGTACAAAGATAGAGGTAATTTTTACCTATTAATTTGAGATATAATATGATTCGTTATTGTAACTTGTCCACACTTTGTTTTCATTTTCTGGCATAGATTTCTGATCCAAGCACCTGCATGCTTATGACTATTTTTACTGCACTGGGTGATGGTAGGAATGACAAAAACCTCAAGCAAAATAATTTTATAAATACTAATAGAAGCTGTTTGTCAAGTATTGAACGCTATGTTTATTAATTTATTTCCACGCACTAATTGAATACAATTACGTATTAACTTATTTTATTTTATTATCTCAATGAGGCGATATTTATTTTGAGCAGTTATAATTTTACTCCCATATACGCATTTCCTAAATCATTTTCCATACATTTGGTTAAGATTGTATAGCTGCTTTACTACAATCGCCTTGACTATTATTATTATTGTTATTATTATGCAGAGGGGTGGATCATCACCCCGGCAACGTCGCCCCAACAAATCTTTTGTAACATGGCCCTTCTTGTCGTTTAAAACTTGTTGTCTCTGTTCTTTCATAAGCTTTATGACTGTTGTCGGGTGTTGTTCCCTGATGTTCGCGGCATTCACTGTTATGCCCCTGAACTGTCTTTGTCTGCAGATCGATGCTGCCTGACATTCACATAATATTGGATTTGTTGTTTCTGTGTTAACATTGCAAAATTGTCATGTAGGGTTCTCAACCTTACCAATTTTATGCATACGTTAGTTTAGAGGACAATGCTCCGTCATTCACCTCGTATGTATAGAAAGTTCCTCTTTGTTAAGACTGAATATTTTAGTGTTTACCTCAGATGTCAGGTCTATAAAGGCCTTTGAATGTTCTTGCCTCGGACATTGTTCCAGTATTTAATTTTGGCTTCTTTTTCCCAATGTCTTAATATTCGCTTCCTGTGTTCTTTAGTGAGATCACAAAACGGACCGGTGCCTATTAGATTAATCATTGTCCGTTGCCTGGCTAGCGTGTCTGCTATTTCATTGCCATCATTCCCTGAAAGTGCTGATTCCCACCATAACTTTAAATGGTTTTGTTTTGTCAGTTGTCCCAGGTGCATCAGGCAGTCCCACATCGCCCTGACTAAGAGAGACGATTTGTTGTTGAGATGGTTGCCCAGAGTTTAGTTAACTTTACGTTTGATTTAGTAGAATTAAATAAGAAAAGTACTCGTAACCCTACTAATGACAAAGTCTACTGTTTTATTTTAAATAGTAATGGGAAATTAGGGATTGTAACATAATTTCGTATCGTAGTAGATAAATTTAAGTGGGAATTAAAGTGAATCACATTTTGTAGTAATTGTACGAACAGATCCCGTAGGGCAGGAGGAAATCGCTTCGTACCCCATTGAAAGAATTTTCTCTTGCCAGTCACGTTGTTCATAAAATCAACACCCAAAAATAAACATAATTTGTACAATCAAATGTGTACAAAATATAATAATAAAGTGTTTTTAATCCTGATTGACTAATAATACAAATAATTAATACTCAGTGATTTTCGTATTTGAGGATATGTAAATATGTTAGATGAATAATTTTAAGCGTGCAGTTTCACAATGTAAATCCGACGGCATTCATGATAGAATTGAAATTTACAGGATCAAGTAACCTGCAACTGTATTATGTCAAAATCTTGTATAATCATTCGAGTAAATTTGCATAAACTTCGAAATGTTCTAAAATTCGGTTAAACTGGATTCAATATCTTTGAAATATAATTAAAGTTATTTCAATAGCATTAAAGTTATTTTAATTATAGCAGATGTAATTTAATAATATTATACATATTTCCTAGATACATCTTTTTTCTATTTACTTAATTGGATTCACAAAAATATGCAGTGTTCTAATAAACCCTTTGATAATGTATAAAAAAATTTTGGAGCCATATTATAACGCATAAAACTATGTGAGGATATGCAAATATGAAACGAATATGCAATGCTGTATAAGAATGAAAATGAAACAAATTACTATATTACCACAAACATATATTACGTGTAGTAATTTATTTCTTGAATTAATAAACTTTTAAAATATTTGATTTAAATTATTCTGAAAAATCAATTTCTTTAATAGAAACAATTAAATGTTTTTCGAAATTGTACATTTAAATGATCACTTAATATTAATTTGAATGCAGAGAAGCCTCATTCTAAATCCACAGATGTAACAGGTGCAAAGATGATAATATGTCAGATTCAGTTTTCAATTATTTTGAAAATTCTCCATTCAATGCTTTGGAAATTGTGATTAATAAATTAAAACCATCAATTTTATTAATAACTTCCTCCATTTTATTATTAATACTGTAACATGGAGATTTGTCTACGTTCCCCTTAAGTTTGAGATTAGAAATATTGAACATTCAATACTTATAAAAGATACAATAAATTCAGGACGCATAGACCTTGTGAGGAGTTGTTAACAGTAAACCTGTTGTATGCTAGAGCAAAGCCCGACAAATAGTAATTAACATTTAGAGAATCATTCAAGTTTCTATATATGAAGTAAAATATAGCGTGAATACATTTTAAAAGCATCCTAATCATTTAAGAATTACAGTATAGAGGTAACTTAAGTTCCGACAGAACTAGATTGTTTCCGAGGTGTTCAAATTATCGGAAGAAATGAATATTTAGGAGATGTGGCTTAAAGAAAATTAGGGGCGGTGTAATAACATTAAATTGAGTCTATGATGTGTTTAGACTACCCGAGGACCCAGTAATCGATAGCAGAAGTGCGCTATTTCAGTATGTATGTGACCAAATTAATTTAACAGGTATTTGATTGATAATAAATGAATGGACGTTGTGTGGAGTATATTAGTGTAGTACCAGAAGCATATCTGTTTTCATTGACCTCTATTACGATCAAAGGTAATTAACCTGACAGCAGTATACACACTTAAGTGGAATACATTGAGCAGAAAAGGAGAATAGCGAAGATTCTAGAATGTGTTAATTATACACAAATTAATCATGACAAAAAATATGCATATGATAAATGGAGGAGGATCAGTATGTATAAAAACGATGCCCAGCTTTAGCATAAGCGATAGTAACTTTGGGCGTCTGCCAAACGTTATAATGCCCAACTAAGTAGAGAAATAATAATCCGGAGTAAAATAATATTAAAGTAATAATTAAATAAAATATCAAGTGATGTTTAATTAAATTGTGATGATAAATTTATTAAGTAAATTATTATGCATTCGTCTAATATAGTGCGGTACTTAGCATTAATGTGTTTGGGATTAATTCAGATAAATTAACTTGAGTATAATTCTGATGAATAAAGTAAAGTCCAGTTTATTTACTACCAAGATTGTTGATCAAGGCAAAGCTAAAATAAATGTAAATAAATAGATAAGATAATTGTGCATTGCTCTAAAACAATAAATAAATAATTTGTGTACAGCGACAAAATCTATAAGCACCTAGTTTAACATTTTTTTGATGTAACTGAACAAATCATAAAGTCACTTTTATTCAAGTGTTGATTTATTTTAGTAATTGCACTGCATTGATTATTTTATTTTACGTACGGTAATGAATGAGCATGTCATTAGAGTGCATGCAAACATTTTGAACAACCAATACAATTTAATTAAGTTTAATAACTGTTTCATTTCTGCTGCCTGAATTATGAATGTCCACAAACATTGTTAAGAGTTGGCGTTACCAGTAATTATTCAGCCACAAAAGCATGCTTCAATCAGAAGCTGTGTCCACCTTAGAAATGATTCCGCTTGGTGTTTTATTATAAATTAAGTGGGGCTAACTTGGGGGATTTTAAAGCAAACCTTCCGCGGCAACCATTCAATTAATAACTTTGGTAGAAGTAGCTAAATTAAAGTGCTATCCTATAAAATAACAAATGACCTATAATTGTGAGCAAGTGATTGCTACGTTCCATGTAAAAAGTCCGCTCTCCTCCGAACCCTTCGTTCTAAAAATAGCGTGACAATACATTTGCCAATATCTCCCTCAACATTATTTATTTTACTTTGTATTTTGTTCTAAGATGATTTATATAACGAGAAGTCTTGAGGCTCTAATGTTGTTATAGTTTCAGAAATCTACAATAATTATTATTAATAAAACATAAATTTTGAGATAACTTTGAGTTATCTATAAAATTTGTCTCTTTAATAGAAAAATTTGACAGTTATCGGAAAGTGTAGATATTGCTTCTGTAATACCATTCAAATGTTTGAAATAGAATAAAGCCACTTCCAGCCACCTACTTCTTTCCATATTTGCAGTCTTAACGGAGCTTTAATATAAACTTTGTTCATATTATTTATTAAATCATTAACCAGTGGAAATTGGTTTCTATTTCTTCAGCAATTTTATTTATTTCGTGAACCAAACATTGTTATCGTCATATCGTACATTGCCTCCAACATAATCGACAAATCCTATAAAACAAGCTATTAATAATAATCATCAACTAATTCATCCTAAGAAAGAATATCGCCGCAGAACATTACTATAATTCATCAGAAATTAGTTAAATAAGTGGATCAGTATTTGATATTTCGCAAGTGGTAATACAATTACGGTGAAGTTTTCGCGAGAAATATTTACAGTTTCATAGCAAAACATAACGATGATCTGATTTCTTCACACAAGGAAAGAGAAAAAAACAAAAACTTTAAGTTATGTTTCTGCGAATGCGTGTGCTTATTATAAACGAAATGTTTATAAATTTTGGTAAAACTGTTTGTGTATGCTAAATTAATCTATGAGAGTTTTCTTAATCTCGCAACGGCTATTCTTAATATATTAATTCATTAAGTTATCAATTCTCATGATTTACTTTATGCCCTTTCAGCCGAAAGCTTAATGGAGTGTCTCATCGAAAAATGGTTGCTATTATGATTAAACTCGTTCATGTAAAATTACCACCACCTTTTATATTTTATACGCCAAGTTTATGCGCAGTCTATGTACACTAGAGATTTGATATAAAAGACTTCCATAGCTCTGCAAAGACAAGACATATTCTGGGTTTTGTTCTGGTAACTTCGAGTGAGCATTTCACTCTTTATCAGCATAATACTCTAAAGAATTGACGTTTCATTAGTAATCTTTACAGATGACACACCTATCTTAGCAATAACTATTCGATTGTCAAAAACAATATGTACCTACTTACTATAATGTAGCCAATAAGAAAAATAATAAGCAATATTTATTGGCATATTTACCTTATTGGCATTATTCTAGCATTATTAAACATTTACTACCGTTCATATTACATTCTAGAAATTTATTTTATATTTTCTCCCTCATCATCATCATTATCATACAGCCGTATGCGTCCACTGTTGGACATAGGCCTCCCGTAAATTTTTCCATCTAGATCTATCTTGTGCAGTGCTTATCCAGTTAGTTTTGATTCTCTTTATGTCGTCTGATTACCTAGCTGGCGGTCTACCTCTACTGCGGTATGCCTCCTGTCGTGGCCACCATTCTACGATCTTAATTCCACTTCAGATTCGCTATTCTTTCTACGGCATCTGTCAGCTTAGTCCTCTCTCTCTCTCTCTCTCTCTCGCCACAGTGTTTCTAATTCTGTCTCTGAGTGAAATTCCAAGCAGCGATCGTTCCATTTTTCTCTGGGCAATACGGATTTTGTCAACCGTCTTTCTGGAAAGAGTTAGTGTTTCTGCCCCATAGGTAAGTACTGGCAGCACGCACTGCTCGTAGACTTTTTTTTTCAGACACACAGGGATATTAGCTTTAAAGACATATTGCACCTTTCCAAATCCGGCCCAAGCGAGTCCTATTCGCCTGAGTCCTATTGCTATTTCTCTCTCATACATTGCTATAAATAATAAATATAACCTTTGTTTATATTTATATGTAATTGATAACATTGGTATAGTACAGTAAACAAGGTTTAGTTTATAGTGTAGAAAACTAATAATATCATGACAAGTCAGTTGTTAACTAAACGTTTGAAAATTTACTACAAATCATTACTTGTTTATATGATTTGCTTAGTGCTGCAAATTTCTATTTGTTCTAGGTACCAGTAGCAAACGGATTTATCATATTCATAAAGTTTATAATGCTTTATCTAGTACTATTATCTATAAACAGAACATAGTGCAGAATATAAGTATGTCAATGATGATTTGTTATGGCGACATGACGCAAATATCTGTGCGGCTAACCTCAATTGCTTTTGGTTCTTTTTCTTTTCGTTTATATTGTTGCTGTTATTACTTTTAAGATGGCAAATCCAAACGATTAATACGAGAAGAAGCAAAGAAGATTATTAAAGCTTTTTGAGGCGTATCGACGGATGAAGAAATTTATGACTCATTTAGTGACACTCAAGGTGAATTTGGAATAGATAAATATTATGATCCAGAAAATGGCATGCCAGACTTTGATGAATCAGTACAATACATAGAGGGATGTAATTTTAATTTTCCTTATAGCCACAGAGGGGGCGGAAGAAACAAAGCATATGGTTCCGAAATTTACCTCAATATTATTTAGACACGTGTTGAAAATTTAGTCAAAATACAACATGTGGTTCGGTAATAGGGAAGTTTTAAAGTTAGGAAGGCGTTCAGAAATATGGAATTGAATCTAGAGCATTTCTGAGCGTTAATTTTTCATCGCAACAACTATGTTTTGCCGAGTTGGTTATTGAGTTTGGTAATAAAGCTGCACGTCCATCAATAATTTCTCGCTAATACTCTGAATTCAACCGTGGACGCAGATATCTCAGCGATGTCCACCTACATCAGCGCTCAACCAGGAAAATGTTAATGGCGTGCGCGAGATAATTAATGAAGATCATCATGTAACTTACCGGAAGACCAAGACTTCTTTGGTCATTTCTAACACCTCAATCATGATGAGTTGGGTGTGAACAAATTAGTTTCTCGTTGGATCCTGCATCTGTTGACCGAGGAAAAAATGGCAGCTCGTGTCAGTTGACGCCGAAGAACTCCGAATCTTTCAGTGGCCGCGGCAAAGTTGTGTACAGTATCATCAGTGGTGAAGAGTCTTGGATTTATTCTTATGAACCCAAGAATAAACATCAGTCTATTGTTTGGGTGTTTTAAGATGAGGAGAACTCAACCGGAGTCATTCGTTTCCATATTGTGTAAAAAAAGATGGTTGGAACTTTTGTATCAAAATCCGGGCATGTGGCCACAATTTCTTTCCAAAATCGAAGGACGATAACTGCTGATTGGTACACAGCCGTGCGAAAAACAACTCACAGCGTCAAATCATCGTTTACCATTACAATGTGATTGTTCACGCTGCTCGATAAACAATTGAGTTTTTGGACCAACTAAAAATCAAATTGCTTCATCA
>WYDF02012303.1:0-13583 GCA_009867245.2 Adranes taylori
ACAGAGGACGACCTCCGACGAGATGGACAGATGACATAAAAAGGGTGACTACAAATTGGATCCAGGCGGTGCAAAACTGCATTCTGTGGAAGAGAATTCGAGAGGCCTATGTACAGCAGTGGACTTTGGAGACTGTATGATCATAGTCGTGCGCAATAATTTTAAATTTTCCTAAGTTGAGAGACTTGTTCCGACAAATAGTTCATTTATTATTAAATCGTCTCTGTTTGAAACATGATTGAATTGGCAACCCTAACTCATATAAACGAAATGAAAAACTCATCTCTTGCGACATCTTTTAACAAATGTCTAAACTCGCTAAAAGCCACCTGAAAACGAACTAAAATCTATGTACATACTACAACAGAATGTTGAGTCAATCGTCAGCCACCAAAAGATATAATAAATAAATATTAAAAATTCATATTTTTATAATTAATTGATTTATTTTCTAAAATATTATTTTCTAAAGTACTTTGAAACAAGAAATCTATTTTAACTTTCTCGCCATCTATGAGCATTATATCCAATTATTTATACGTCATTTATGTTTTAATAACCTCAAAAAATTTAAGGTTCCAATAAATTTTAATAATCGCGTTGACTGACCAGAGTCCGCGATATTAATTTTATTTTCATTTTGAAATCAAATTGTAGCTGCTGAAAGAAACAAATCAACACCAATTTGGAACAGTAAAATGACCGAACAACATCGTTTTGGAAATATAATATCACCGATAACTTGCCATACATGGAACAAGGACAGAAGTCGTAAGTTGACGCCCAATGATAAAATTATTTTCTTATTTCTAAACCTATTACGTAGTTTAATCCAATTTCTTTGCTTTTTATGTTTAATATATATCCATTACATTCCATTTCTTAATTTGATTAGACTATTCCTACTACAAATGTAAATAACCTGCCAGACTAGACAAGTGTTTGGTAATGTTTAGACTTGCGCTACAAACCTATTTATTCCTCTTCTAACTGTACATTTACCTCCATCGATTTGGTTCTCTTAAAACTACGACTTTTTGTTTAATTAGTAGTAAGCTTAGGTAAGAGTTATACTATTCTCAGTGGTGCATACAAACATCTTTCGGGAGCCGCTATTATTTTCACGTTAGGATATTTTGACAGTAATAAACCTCCTTAATTTCAATCAGGTTTTATCTGCCCCAGCCTAACGCTTGGCAATTCTTATCTTTTTAGTGTGCTTTAAACAAACCTTAGCAATTTCGATATTAAAACTTTTTGAATGAAACCTAATTCAGTGGTTTCCAACCTTTTCTGAAATATGGAACTATAGCTACCCTTAGTTTTAGTTGTATTAAGTTAGATTAGAACACAGTACAAAGCTTTATGTTTTATGTATTCTAAAGTATTTAAATGCTAAATAATGGAGGCAATTTTTATATACATTTCTTTGTGGAACACTAGGAGATGTAATAATTAATTGAAGTTATTATTTCTGATAGAAATTGCCCTATCTCCAAACAATAACGAAGTGCACATTTATCAACGTAATGCAAATGGTACCGACTGGAAGCTCACCGATGTTTTGAATCAACACGATCTGCGTGTAACAGATATCGATTGGGCGCCACGCACTAATCGGATCGTAACATGCGCCGTCGATCGTAACGCATACGTATGGACATTATCCAGCGCGGAAGAGGGCGGCGTAAATGGTGAACGTAGTAAATGGAAGCCAACACTCGTCCTTTTGCGCATCAATAGGGCCGCGACGTGCGTTAAATGGTCTCCGCATGAGAATAAGTTTGCGGTAGGATCTGGGGCACGACTTATTTCTGTCTGTTACTTTGAGTCTGAGAATGATTGGTAAGTTGTTTCATTTGCTTAACTGAACTTATAAAGTTCTCAAACACATGTTTTACTGAGCAACATGTCGCATAGATTAAAAGAACTTTAATTAAAATAGAATAAATTCAAGGTATTGGTTTCTTTTTCTAGAAACTTTATACTTTAGAGGAGTGGTTCTTAACCCTTTTATACTCGAGTCTGGCGTACTAATAGAAATGTCAAGATTTGTTACAGAAAATTCAAGTATCTCAGCTCTGAGTAAAATGCGACAATTCTGATAAGCCTCAACTTCTTTCTTTATCATTCTTAAATAAATAAGGTTTCGAACTTTTTAAGAAATGAGTATTGGAGTAATTATGAATTGTTTGGAAAAAAGAACATGGTCTGTTCATGTATTATCAGTTTATCCTAAATTTGACCTCTGCTAGACGCTAAAATATTAGCTCGTATAGTCTTATCAAAGATATATAACAAATTTTAGGGTTTCACTTTTCTGAAATATATAGAGAACATTTTTAAAACCTTCTGAAAAAGTCACGTAATTTTTTGGTTTATTCGGCATTTCTTTGCACTGAAGAGAAACTTCGTGGATACTTATATGAATCTTGGATACATTGTCGCTTATTTGTGGCCTCATATTTTGTATATTTAAATTTCATTTTTGTTTTCATTCATAAATGAATATGTAATTCGTTGTACTTCGTCGTATTTATAAAACAGTGGTAAATCACGAAGTACCTAAATAGTTTTCCAATTCCGGTCCTTCGAAAGTCTATTCGAGGGGTTTCTTTGAGTGGTTTTTAACTTTCCCGTTAAAAACCACTATTTTCAAACATATATAACAAAATAGGTTACAAAATTACAAAACAGGCAAATTTTTTTTGACACGACCAATATCTTTCTAAGCAAAAATTTATTCCTTATTTTGTTATTACTTATTTAATGTTAAATATATGAATGTCGAGATTTTGTATGATGTTTGAGTTTTTGTTTTAATTTTACAGGTGGGTATCGAAGCATATAAAAAAACCAATGCGATCGACAATAACAGCAATCGATTGGCATCCGAATAATGCTCTGCTTGTTGCCGGTTCAGCTGATTTTAAAGTTCGCGTCTTTTCCGCTTACATCAAAGACATCGATCAAATTCCCACCGTAGATTCACAATCGTGGGCAACGCCATGGGGCGCTAAAACAAATTTGGGACAACTATTAGCCGAATATGAAAATTCGACTGCTGGTGGTGGATGGGTTCATAGCGTTGCCTTCTCGCCGGATGGAAATAAAATCTGTTGGGTGTCGCATGATTCCACAGTGAATGTAGCGGATGTGACGCGTGGCAATGTTGTTTTTAAATTACGTACCGAATTTTTGCCATTCCTCTCATTGATTTGGGTTACTAATCAATCTATTGTGGCTGCTGGTCACAGCTGCGTACCAGTATTATTTAGTCTTTCTCCGAATGGTCAATTAACGCTCCAAATGAAACTTGATACTTCGCAAAAGAAAGAAGCGGGTGGAATATCTGCTATGCGTAAATTTCAAAGTTTAGATAAACAGGCACGTACTGAAACTTCCGATACAAATTTAATTTCAATTCATCAGAATGCTATTACTTCGATTGTTATTTTCGCTGGAACAAAGGGGGCGGTTAGTAAGTTTTGTACTTCCGGCTTGGATGGATTATTGGTTATTTGGGATTTGAATTCGTTGGAAAAAACACTGCAAGGTTTAACTATTAGTTAATTACGTTGTATTTATAAAACAAATCTTTTTTATTTCTATTATTTTCTTAAATGAATAATAATAGTGAATTAATAAAATATCTTACAATGTAAATTGTTTGTTTTATTTTTAATTATAGCAAATATTTAGTAATGGCAAAAATTATATCTTCAGTGGTGTACGTAAAGCTTCACATTTTTTTATCTCTAGTAACAATCTTATGTATAAAAATTCAGCCTCCGTATGTTTGTGGCTTCAAACTCGAAACTACTCGATCAATTGGCTTGACATTTTGACACAACGTTGCATTTACTCACGAGAGTGTTTTTTTTAACTTAAAATGCGGGAATACATATGCTTGAAATTTTGACAACGTATCATTCGAATTCGCGTGTGTTTTTATATACTTAAAGCGAGAACACATTCTTGAAATACTGTGAGACCAATCGCTGGTCGCGGCGAAGTCCCGTCCATAATACGGGAACATATATTCTTGAAATTTTGTTAGGCCATTACATACCAGATTGCCTCAGGTTTCATTTCAAATCCGACTGAGCCACACCGAAGCGTGGTCGTGTTTAGCTAGTTCTTTATAAAAAAAAACATACAAATTCTTCACCCCAATCCCTATACCTTCCTGTCCTAAACACATTTCTTTCGCCCAATGCTCCAATTTTTACTTTCACATTAAAAATCTTACACATTCCCCTGCTCCCATCAATCCAGCACAGATTCCCAGTCTCATTGCTTCCATATCTAAACCTCTTAAGCATTCTCTATCCTGTATCTAGACCATAAATACTTAAGAATACCTCCTTCCGCTCTTAATCATTTATATTTTTCATTATACCTGTTTTTCCATATTCTTCAATCTCTCTCTTGCTTTTCCACATCTTTCATTCTGTCTTCTACTTCATTTATTATGCCTCTCATTCTTTATCATATCATACCATTTATTCAAAGACCATCCTAACCTTTCATATACTTTTTCAATTATTCCTACATATACCATTTCTGACCTCATTCAATTCCAATATGTCCCCCTCATCCGTAAGCACTTTCATCTCAAACTTTCTCATTTTTTTGAACCCAGTTTTTATGTCTATCGAATTCCTGCAATACAATCTCTCACGGTGTAGATCGTACAACTCCTATTATACTCTTCAGACATCCTACTTGCATTCTTTGTACCTCCTCGCTTTCACATACTGCACACACTTTAACCCTATACATCATTATAATTCTTACAAATACATCCAGAATATTTGTTCTCATCTTGACTGATTCCTCAAACTTTTCTTTCAATCATTTCCATAATTAATTTTGTTTCTTCCATAGCCAATCTTTTCATAACTTTTGACATTTTTGTGTTTGCATACACGTAATATTTACTATTTTACTACAGTTGTATTTTAAGCCATTGATTGGTATATCTGCTGGCCCAGTAATTACAACCGGGAGAATGCGATAACCTTGATCTGCTATTGCAACCAAATGAGCGAATTGTGTAGTATCCATTGTTACTTCCGATGAAAGGAAAACAGAAAATCCCCGCGCTCTAATGTTTACCGATTGTATAAACGACTAATTTTACTATTAATCATCGGTTTATTCAAAATGCGGGGGTTCACCGATGATAGCTACAAAACCTATATCTGAAGTCATTTTAACTGGCATTATTTTATTTACAATATAGGCAACCCAATCTACATGAGAGATTGAGAGAGGCAACCCAATCTACCCATTAAAATACCAAAAGTTTATTGAAAAACAAGCTTCCTTCTGCGCCCCAAAAAAAATAGAATGGAGCAAAATTCTGTCATATATAAAACACATAGTAGCAGCCTTACAATAAAATTAAACGTGCTCAGCAATTATTAGCATTATTTATCTTGAATTGAGATTATTCCAGTGGTGTAAAACATTAGAAATTTATTAAATAAAAAACATTAAAAATAACAAAGATGTCCATTATTTACAAAAATTATTTTATTCTAAATGTAACCATTTAACTTATACGAAATATTATCTACACTGTGATTTATTTACACTGTCCACAACAGCTCCTAATATTATCAGTAGGTTTATAATTAGGCGTCCATGGACCCAAACTTTCATTGGCATAAAAATCCATTGGATAATTTTTATCACTCTCAATCGCCCATTGAGCATCTCCAATACATACAGCTAATTCATATGGAGTGAGGAGAGGTTTCTCAAACGATCTACCCCAATCTATTGATAATCTTGGACAAGCAATTTGAACGAAACTGTCAAGAAATGAAAATAAATTCAATTTATCCGGAAATATTTCCGAAAGTAATATAACAACAGTTTGTTTATTAACGTTTTTCAGTCTATCTTCAATATGTTGTACTACTTTAAAACTGCCTTGTCGCCCTAACGTACCCATAACAATGCCGAACTTATTGCTCTTTTGGGCTTCTTTTATTGATTTGTAACGAACTAATTGCATTTCTTCGTGATTGTAATATTCTTTTGTAAATTTTTTCTCATATGGATCATATCTATAAGCTTGAATTTTAGGATTTGCAATCATCGCGGCCTCTAAATGAAATCTCCCATCTCCTAAATAAATTACAACATCAGCACATCCCATTTTTGGTGCAGTACATCCTAAGATCTCACCAGGTGATAAAGGCCTAAATTGAGGCACAATTATACAATATTCTTGTGATAATTCTTTTGAAACTGTTTGTAACGTTGCTACGAACTGAATCGTACTAACCAAACCAATTTTTATTTTCGGCTTAAAATTGAGTTTAATTGTTTCAATGAAATGCAAGGGATCGATTTGTATATCAACAAATATGTATAAAACCTTAAAACTGCTGGATGTATTCATTGGAACTAGGCAACTGTGCCCATAATGGACTAATAATTCAACTCCAAGAGCTCGTGCAGTTAAATCATCAATACAACATGCTCCATAGGTTACATCACCCATTATTAAAGTATCCGCACTGGTAAATTCTCTTATAATATCTGCAATGGTTGTTGCAAATAATAGAAGACCTTCTGGCATTTGTAAAGCTACCATTTTTGCTTTTAATTCTTTTATACGCCATACTGTTTTTGGAATTTCAAAATTATAGTTCTTTGGTAACGCATCGATAGCATTTTGCAGTTTCTTATTATTCAAAATTTCATCAGGAATTTTATTTACTCTTGCCGTGCGTATAATTCGCTTCTGGGATTTTGCTTTTATTACTACTGCACCTTCATCCATTTAAAATATAGTTAAAAACCACTTATTTTTATTGTTTCAATTTAATACAAAATATTTCAAATCTCTTCTTAGAGGTTACATATTTAAAACTTCGTCATAGCGGAAGTTACAAAAGTCACGTACACATTTCTGCTTTCTAATTCTGACTGACTGACTACTATTGTTCTTATTGACATGCTACAAATTAAGGTGTCCACAATCGGGTACAATAAAAACTAACATTGAAAAATTAATATATAACAAAACATTTCATTTAAATTTACTTATTCCTTATATAAAACTTTTTTACATTAGGAAAATGTGAGTCAAGAGCTGCCGTAGGCCGCTCTTGTTACGGCGCGGATAACTTCGCTGTCCGCGCCGTAACAAATATGGTGACCGGGGGATTCATGGGTTAGACTAATATTGTGTAGTTTACCCTAAACACTATTGTGCTAATTGAATTTAATAGACGACTTAAAATGTGCCAATCAAAACTAAAAGGTTCAAATTTTGTTTTATGCGCCGCAATACAATCGAATACAATCGCCGCAATCCGGTCACTAGTTTTCAGATACATCTCGCCGCGACCGCCGCAATAGGTCCTATATGTGTCGCAATCATTTGAATATCCCCGCAATCCGAACACACCGATTGTAATACTTTTAATAAATAATAATGCTTTTAAAAACCAAAATGTACTTTAATTATAACGTAATTACAATAAATCTGTGCATGATAAATAGGTACCTACGGAGCTTTTTTTCTCCTCTCCATCTAGTTGACTCCATCCAGGAACGACAATTTCATAAACTTCCTCTCGTAGATTTTTCTTTAAATTTACATTTGAATACTCTTTTAAACTTATTTTATATAAAGCTGGTCTCTTTTCTATTTCTTCAATTAATATCTCTATTAGAGAATCACTATTTAACGACATTGTCAACCCTTATAATCGGATTAAAATCGAACCAGGCATATTATTTTTTCGAGTCCTCTGACATTACCGTCAGAGGCGGCCGGTCATAAAGGCTTTATGACCGTCAGAGGCGGCCGGTCATAAAGGCAAACAAGGCGAGGCATTGAGCCTCGCGTTCTGAGGGCCCCGAGTGGCCGGATGGCGCCGAGGCCATATTGAAAAAGACGACACAAAAAACCGTTGTAGTTAGTGTAATGTGTTTGTAAATCCTCTGTAGTTAGTGTATTGTGTTTCATGTGTGCGATTAATTTTTTCTATAAATGTGGGCAATTCTAGTTGGTATTGGCAAAATTGTACCTATTGATTGACTTTTGGCAATGCCATCGTGTCAATACTCAATGTTTTATAGGTTACGTTTTACTGTAAAAACTCTCTAGTTTCTAGTTGTGAAGTTATTTATTATTATTATTACATTTAAATTATCTAAAATGTCGGGAAGACAGGGATATTGGACGAAAGCATGAACAGGAAATGTAAAAAGAAGAAAGAAATTGTTATGGGAAAATTCTAAAACTAAGACTAGTGGTTCAATGGATTTGTGAGTGATAGTTTAGAGTTTCATAGGAGTCTGTTGTAGTAGTCAAAGAAAATATAAAGAGTAATATGCTTACAGCTACTTTCAAAAGAAGAACTGCAACAAAATGGTATAAGTAATGAGCCTGGTGATTGGGTTTATCCCATAAAGGTCGAAAATAGATGTACTTTGGTTTTACGAGGACTAGGAAGACCTCAAAACATAACTTACCTGTTGGATAAAAGCAACATAAATTTTTCTAATTATCATTACTGGAGGACTCTCCACAATAAGGAAAAGCAAGGTAGACGCTATTTAGCGTATTCCCAGAAACAGGACAAAGTCTATTGTTTTGCTTGTCGCTGTTTTCAACTTCTAACATATCCTCATTTAGTAATACCGGCGTGAAAAATCTTGGAGCTTACTTAAAGTAACATGAAACATCATCAGATCATATGGACTCTTTAATAAAGTAGTTTGAGTTAGAAACAAGTCTTAAAAATAGTTTAACTATAGAGGATAAGCTGGAAAGCCATATTCAAGCAGACAAAAAAAGATGGAGAGATATTTTAGAGAGAGTGTTGGCTATCATTGACTATTTGTCAGCTCAGAACCTCATAATCTAAATCTAAAAACCCGTGACCTCTAGGTCACAGAGAGACTTTGAATGAAGACCACAGCGGTAACTTTCTTGGGCTTGTTAAATTATTGTCAAGATTTGACCCCGCTTTAAAAGTTCATGTGGATCAAATCCAAGAAAATAAGCTTCATACTCATTACCTTGGAAAAAATACTCAAAATGAGCTAATAGAACTTATGGCAAAGCAAGTTAAAGCAACAATTTTGGATCAGATAAAAGAAGCAAAATACTATTCAATTATTCTTGATTGCACGAGAGATGTGAGTCGTACAGAACAAATGTCATTAATTTTGAGATATGTCATTGTAAAGGCTGGCTATATTGAAGAAAGTTTTTTGGTATTTACCCGCTGAAAGTGCGTAAGCTTAAAGAAGTTAGAGGAGCTTTCAGATTCAACAAATGATTCTACAACTGCTAGCGAGTGCAATTCCTTGAGAAATGAAATCCTTTCATAAGCACTTATACTTTCATTAGTAATTTGGTATGATTTGTTGGTAAAAATTCAGTTCATTCGCAAGTTGTGGCACAGAATTGATATAGAGCTGGCATTAACAATGTAGGCAAGTTTTTATCATGGCTAAATGAATACAGAACCAATGGTCTGGTATCCGCAATGGTCACGGGAAATGAAATAGCTGATGTGCTAGGTATTTCAAAAGAGTTTAAGAAAACACACTTTAGGAACTGATTATTTCTAAGCTAAAACTAATAAAAAATTATCTACACTCAACAATATCTCAAGAAAGGCTTTCGTCCTTGTCAATTTTAGCTATTGAACAAGATATTGCAGCGAAATTGAATTATAACTCTTTAATTGATGAATTTAGTGTTGCAAAAAGTAGAAAATCAGTTTTTTAATGTACAATATATGCGGACTTAAAATATTGTATAACATTGGATGGTGAATGTAGAAATGTAGGCCTATATTGTGATTGTTTTGTTTATACAAAATAAAGTTTTAAAATCATTTGTTTTTATTTGTAACCTTTTAGTAGTAAGCTTTTGCAGCTTTTAACCTATTTCCGGTAAGATTATAAGGGGTTAGGCCTTGCCTGGGGCCCCGCAACTTTTAGAGCCGCCACTGCGCATAGTACATCATATTCAATAAGCAGTCTGCCGATAGTTGGCCAACTATTTAAAGTGGTCGTAGGCCAAGCCAAACCGGACAGCGCAGCTGTGCGCGCCGTAGGCAAATACGGGGAGAATGTGAGTCAAGAGCGGCCGTAGGCCACGGCAAAGCGGACAACAAAGCTATCCGCGTCATAGGCAAATATGGGAACCGGGGAATTGATAGGTAGGCGGCAGATTCATGGGTTAGACTAATGTTGTTTAGTTTACTCTAAACACTGTTGTACTAATTGAATTTAATATACGACTTAAATGGTGACAGCCAAGACTAGAAGGTTCAACTTTTGTCTTATGCCAGATGTAACAAAACGTAGGACTTCCAGTGTATGAAAGATAGGGTGGCGATCACGTCCACGAATTTTTATCTTTTATATAGCACATACGTACGTGCTACGTAATACGTATGAATCCTATATGAAAGATATGGAATCCTATATGAAAGATATAGGATTCAGGTTTTGAGAATTTTTTCTATTTCACCTTAGTACGTCCCTTGTATTCAAAGCACTGCAAATGATTTATACGTAATTCGAAAAGGGAGTCAGTCTTAAAGAAAAATTTATTAGAAAAATTTTTTTTGCTCCAAAATTTAGAGAAGAGTGGTTTTTTCAATGCTTTGTGGATGTATGTACGTACGTACATACGGATGTATGTTCAAGAATTTCTCCTTCCGTATGGCACCGATCTGGATGAAATTTAGTAGGCAGGTGCAGACAATAATTCAGACAATTTTTTTATAAATCCAAAAAGGCGAACATGAGCAAATTTTTTATTCAAAATATTAAGCTGAGATTCTGTCCACACATAGTACATTCTGTTGAATGACATTAATCTCATGTTGCTAACTAAAATATAGCGCAGCGTTGTGACGTTTAAAGTTTTACAAACTTTTCGATATATCTCAGAAACTGTTAAAGATAGAACATTCGAATAAACTCTGTTCTACAGGCCACCCAAAGCCCTTTCGATTTTATTTGAAACATTTTGTTCTAAAATCACAATTTTAAGATATAATACAGGTGAGTTTTTTATATCTTAAAATTGCAAACTTTGCAATCCATTTTCTCGATCCACATTGCGATAACTAAAATGCGAATTTTGCTAGTAGTTCATTTGTAAAAAATATTCGCGTTATGTAAACGAGCCTATACGCATCATTACTGAACAATACACATAAGTTGGATAGACGTTCCCTATCAATCAAAAGCATATATGATTATATATCAACATACGTCAGCGCTTATATACCATATAGTAGCATTTCATAAAGAAACAAAAGACTTTGTACATAATACCTATTTACTCCTGCATAGACACGTATGAACTATATATTGGAGTCTCGCCCCAATAAAAAGGTAACTAGATTTAAGTTTTTGGAATTTAATAAATGTTGTTATCAGTTGCTCAATGTTGTTACCACATTATAATTTTGGAAGGAGTTCAAACTGATCACTTTATTTGGAAATTCAGTTTTAAAATATTTTACATTTTATGATGGTGCTTTTGAAATTTAATAAATGTTGTTATCAGTGGCGGGTCCACATTATAATTTTGGGAGGGGTTCAAACTAATCATTTTATTTAGAAAATCAGTTTTAAAAAATATTTTACGTTTTATGGTGGTGTTTTTGGAATTTAATAAATGTTGTTATCAATTAATTAAATTCCAGTGGCGGGTCCACAATTTTGGAAGGGGTTCAAACGAATCATTTTATTTAGAAATTCGGATTTAAAACTAGGAGGCTGAAATTTTGTTTGCATATATCTTGTATTATGCGTCGAATGAATTTAGTGTCAATGCCTTCAACTAATATAGAATGCGGAATTGGCAAGTTTAAAGTTTAACAAGCTTTTCGATATATTGCAGAAACTATTATTTATAAGAAAAAATAATTGTAAACGACAAGTTTCATCCTTTTCGACTATCCTAAGTAAATATGAGAATCGGGGGATTTATGGATTGGTAAATTTGTTTAACAATAATAATATTGTGGCAACCCCAGTTGCAGCGCCAGTCAGTCACTAAGAATTTTAAAAGTCTTGTTACCTATCATCACGTAGCCAACGAAGAAAAATTAATTACTTTTTGTTAATAGGAAAAATCTTTTGAAACGAATATGTGAACCAATTCTAAAACGTTAAAACAATATGTACTATAATGAATATGCTTAAATATTTTTAATTAAAATTATGAGAATTTAAAACCTTATAAAGTTTTAAATTCTTCGAATCTAAATTAAAACATGAAACTAATGTTGGAAAGGTTTTGATACATATCATTGCAACGGTTTTGAAACACGCGTGATAAAACATGTTACACGTAAACAATAAATATCTGTTCAAAGACGAGCATTTTATTTTATTCTATAATTTTCTATAAGTATATTAAATATTTAAAAACTTATCTGTACAATGTAAATGGCCAAACAATTGAGACAATTTGTTCTTAATCAATCAGTAAAGTTTTTACATACCTGCTGTGTGTTCTCTAAACGGAAGTCAAAGAGATTATCGAAATCAAGACCGGCGTATATTTGCACAAACTATTAAAATGCTTCATCTTTCTCTTACACTAACGCACTTCTACTAAACAGCCGACACAGGAAGCTGTAATACCAATTATTTTGTTCTAATCACGACGGCTCTGATCAGCTGTTAATAAAAATTGATGCGTCTACAACTCAAAATATATTTTGGTTGCAACTTGTTACTGTAAATTCTTGATGATGTCTTATTGGTTCAAAAGAAACACAATTACGTACAGCTTTTATTTCAATTAATTTTAAAATTTGAATTAAGATATTAACAGGAAAACTGTTTAATAATTATGGAAAGAAAACAAACTAGCATCGCGCGATGTTGACGACACAAGTGCTACTGAGCAATTCAATTCTGTCTCTTTTTATTTGATATGCTTTTCTCAATTGTTTTAGAGGGATTTTTTAAGGCTCGATTACATTGAGTGAGTTTATTAGCCACTAGCCGGCAAATTTATTAGCTAATTGGCTACTGAGCGAGTGGAAGCTTGTTACATGTATTCACCAGCATCGCACTAGCTGTCTCGCCCGCTTCTTTTCTCGCAGGAAATGCGGCTACGCCGGAAATATTTTGATACGAAAGACATAAAAATAAATGTTAAGAAAATCGAAAGATTCAGCCGAAGGATTACAATTACACAATGTACTGAGTGTATAACTGATTCATAGTCATAAAATTTCTAGTGACTTTAATTTAATTTAATTTTGAAATAAAAGTTAAAAAATAATTCCTTGTTGACGTTTTACTTAAAAACACCAAACATATTCATGTGTGCGAAATGCTCACTGTTTAACCATGGTTAATCATTTTTTTAAAATTAATTTATTGTAGTGCAAATGGATGATCGCAAATAAATTTTTTTTAAATATCTGTTCTAATTAAAATTCATTACTAGACATGTAAAATTGATTACGTAGAAAATAAAGTAATATCAGCACATAAAAATGACCTACGTTAATTCAATTATTAAATATGTATTTTAATAGTTTTGACACAGTAAATAA
>WYDF02012314.1:0-13582 GCA_009867245.2 Adranes taylori
AAAATGTTCATCGGAATTTTTTCTACCTTTGTGGTCTCTCATATATGATTCACAATTTTCGATGATTACCTGCTTAAACAACTATTATGATATATGAATTGTTTAAACAAGCCAGATGGTATCGTATAATATAACTATGGTCTCATAAGCCAGTGCATAGATACTATTCGAAACAGCGGGTACTGAAGAAGGCTTCACCACCAATGCCAGAAATGCATTTACCTTCTCTTGGTTTTTTTAGTCAATTCGAATATCCTAAACGTCTATAGGCAGTTTTCGAAATAATGAACACGCCTATTTATCAACAAAT
Source organism: Adranes taylori (assembly GCA_009867245.2). Classification (NCBI taxonomy): domain Eukaryota; kingdom Metazoa; phylum Arthropoda; class Insecta; order Coleoptera; family Staphylinidae; genus Adranes; species Adranes taylori. The sequence goes on from WYDF02012314.1 coordinate 311, forward strand.
AGCTATACGTTCTTAAAAGTAATAGTATTTGATATTCTTAAACTGAACCTGCGAAGTGAGCGCGAACGTCTTATACTAGAGATGTTCTAATAAATAGGGTTCAAAATTTTCCAATATATAGTTTTCTTGGATTAATACATTTTTGTCTTTTAGTAAAATTATCCTGTTTCACTATTCAAAAAATGTACACTCTTTAAAAGAGATGTAATGAGAGAAGCTAGTATTCCAACAGTGTTAATTTATTTATTTTCAAAAATCAAAGTTTGTCGTTAGTGAGTATAAAAATAATCGTCCGTACATGTGCAAGTCCATACTGTACCAAACTCTGCCACCTCACGATCAGTGAATTACTCTTTATTTTTTTATCATTCGTAATAGTAATAGTACGTAATAGTACATTATAAGTACGAACATATAAAATAAACAGATTCTAGATATCAATTTCGAACAATCCCTTTCAATCTAGTTTTCCTCTCAATTTCCTTTACTTGTGAATCATTTATCAAGCTAAGTAAGTCCTTATAAATCCCATTAACCTACTAAGTCTAATATGAAATAAGTTTCTAATATTTGAGCAACCCTTAGTAAAAGTCTTGCGTTATTATGAATTGAAATAATTATTTTAAGGAATATTTCCTTTACTAAATACTTTTTTTATTTCTATAAAAGATTTTTATTTTCTTAAAGTAATGAATCTCATTATTATTTTATGATTATAATCATATGACCCTAAATGTTTATTATGCTTCTCCTGTATTGTTAACCCTATTCTATGACGAATTTGTTATTTACGTTTCGTCTCTACTTGTTATATCTGTACCATGCCGAGGTACCATGGAGATGTTTATTTTGGGGATATAAAATTAAATAGTTTATTACATATTTGTTTAAAATTCTTTCAAATATAAAACTATTTGCACAAAATGACATGTAGTACAAAACTTGATTTACCATTTCCCTATTCACCTGCTTGTTTGTGGCCCCTAATGGATGGATGATGATTTTCATCACATCATAAGAAACTTTGACGCCTTAAAAAGTTATGTTTTTGATGCAGGGTCCTTCAGAAGAGAAAAAATCGTAGACGTGATCGCCACGCCATCTTTCATGTACTGGAAGTCATACGTTTTGTTACATCTTGCATAAAACAAAAGTTGAACCTTTTAGTATTGAGTGTCACCTTTTAAGTCGTCTATTAAATTCAATTAGTAGAATAACGTTTAGGGTAAACTAAACAACATTAGTCCAACCCATGAATCCCCCGTTCCCCATCTTTGCCTACGGCGCGTACCGCTTGGCTGTCCGCTTTTCCGCGGCCTACGGCATCTCTTGACTCACATTTTCCACGTATTTTCCTACAGCGTATTTGACTTCCACGTATTTGGTTTGGCTTGGACTACGATCCCTCTTGACTCTCTTTTCGGCTAATTTCTAATAGAGCAGTCTGGCGTACTTCGCTGGTGTCCTACAGTTTTTGACTTCATTTTTCGCCACTACCGCTTGTGAGTCTCTCTTTCTTCGTGTCTGCTTTGCGTAAAATGAGGTCTCTGGTCTCTGGGTCTTACAGTTGTTCCCCAAGTTTTATGTTTTCAACTTTCATAGGAACCGAGCTTTTTAATGTAGTACAATAGACGGTCTCAAGTAAATCGATCGCAAAGTTTACAAAACATGAAACACTCTGTATATATCGTTAGTTTGTAATATTAGAAAAAATGTTTCAAATAAAATTGAACGAGCTTTTGGTGGCCTATAGAATAAAGTTTATTTAAGTGTCCTATCTTTTATAGTTCCTGAAATATATCAAAAAGTTTGTAAAATTTTAAATGTGGCAACATCTTGTTCTATACCCTTTGCAGGGATGTCATTACTTTCATTCGACGCATAATACAAAATACTATATGCGAGCGTAAGTTCACTCTTCTAATTTTAAAACACAATTTCTCAAAACAATAATCATTTCGAGCCCCTCCAAAAATAATAATGTGCACCCGCCACTGATAACAACATTTCTTCAATTGCGAAAGCAGTTTAGATGTATCATACAACGTAAAATAATTTTTCCTGTAACTTTGCATATATGAGATATTACGTATGGCTTAAACGTTTATAATATGATTGTTGAATGTCTGTTGCATGACAAGTTGCAAAATTTTAAGTTATTAATACTCATATCTTTGAGCTCATGATAAGGCTCATGATAAGACCTAGACCCATCACATTATTGTAAAGCAAATCAGAAGGGCTACCAGAATATGAGAAAATATACAGGGTGTTACGAAAAAGTTTTTGAAAATAATCTATTGCTCAAAATCGGTCAAGTATATTCAGTTAATTACACTGGCAAAATTGAGGCTCCCTGGTCTTACATAAGTTTCCCAAGTTTCATTTTTCCAACTTTCATAGCAGAGATATTTAGAGTAGTACACTTTTTTTCAAGTTCAAATTACTCCAGCGCTATGACATGCGATTTTTTTAAACTCGCTTAATCGCTTAAATATTAAAGGAACTTCCGTCACAAGAAATTTAAAAAAAATCTTACGATAGTTTTCGAGGCAATCGACCCTAAAGTTAGCAAAACAAAAAACAGCCTGTATATATGTTAAATTGTGATTTGGAAAAAAATATTTCAAACAAAATCGAAGGGCCTTTATGTAGCCTATACAATAAAGTTTATTCGAATGTCTTATCTTATATCGTTCCTGAGATATTTCAAAAAGTTTGTTAAGATTCAAACGTGGCAACCCCGCTTCCTATACAAATTGGCAACATGAGACTTTTTATTCGACGCATAATACAAAGTACTATATGTGTGCAAAATTTCAATCTGTTAGTACGATATTTCTGAACAAAAAAAATAGCTCCTGTCCGCCATATTGTATTTAAAAAAATTCAAAAAAACCGTTTCCGGGCTCTAGTCTTCACCTGTCTACCAAATTTTATCCAGATCGGTCCCATAGGGAAGGAGAAATTCTTGAACATACAGACGTACGTACGTACATACAAACCGAAAAATCGACTATTAGTTTATTTTTTTGACGAAGAAAAAATTTTTATATGAAAAATTATTCGTTATGCCCCCGCCCCCGATTTGAATTGCGTATTAACTGATTGTAGTAATTTCAATACAAGAGACGTACTAAAGTGAACTAGAAAAAAATGTCAAAACATGAATCCTATATCTTTCATGTACCTATAGGTATTACATACCTATATACGAAATCATTAATATTACGTAACAACCCGGAATCCGTTGATGTTGCTGTTCAGCGGGTAGTATTAGCATCGTAATACCTATAGGTATTACATAGCTATATGGTATATGAAACATAAAAAATGTTTCAACAATTGATTCAAACATATGCAAAAATGTGTATGAAGCTTAAAGACGAATGTTTTGTAAAAACTTATAATGTAACCCTTGTACATTTAAGAATTGAAGAATTGAAATTGAAGAATTAAATAGATTTGATAGAATTTAAGTCATTCTTTAGAACGCAAAATAGCAAAATAGAACGCAAAATAGCATCGACAAACATGTTTTACTGAAACCGAAAATTTCCTTTTTTCAGATGTTCTGAATGATGCCATATTCGACGAGGATCATGATGAGATGGTTGTTGTAAAAGATATAGAAATGTTCAGTATGTGTGAACACCATTTAGTTCCATTTTATGGTAAAGTATCAATTGGTTATTTACCTTGCGGAAAAATTTTAGGTACGTATTTTGAAAGGGAATTTGTAACTTATATTGTTTTTTGGCTTAATTCATACTTAAATTATTGACACATTTTTTAATACTTCCTAGTTTAAGAATGTTTTTGTTCTTACTAACAGTTAGCTGCTCATTTAATTTAAATTTTATTGCTGTAGGATTAAGTAAATTGGCGAGAATAGTCGAAATGTATTCTAGGCGTCTACAGGTGCAAGAAAGACTTACGAAACAGATCGCTGTTGCTGTTACGAAAGCAGTTCAACCTGCAGGTGTCGCTGTAGTTGTAGAGGGAGTGTAAGTATTTTTTTGCTAAAGTATTTTATTAAAAAAATGGTTCAAATCGCCAAAAGAATATTTAAAAATATTACTTGTAGAATGTATATTAATGAATGATTGGAACTATCTTCACTATATGATATTTTTTAGGCAATAATTTGATCAAACTAATAAAAAAGCTTTCTTGTTTTATTATCATGACCGGTTTCGTTGCCTTACTTGTATCCTCAGGGAAGACTAGAATTATTACATCAAATTACGTTGCTACTATTAAATGATAAGGTGACATGGTCAACACTAAATCCATTTACTTTTGATTTATGTTATAAAAAGTCTTGTACTATATAAAAGATAAGCGGTGGACCCGTCACGAATTTTTATTATGTGCGACTACTCCAAACATCTTCGATCATATGAAAAAGCCACCGATAATTTAAAATGGGACAAACTTTGGAACCTGTTATTAGGGATGGGTGTGCCGACCCACCTTGTTCTATTTTTTTGTTTTATTGAAGAGTTTATACAATACGTGTCATTCGTTTGTCAGAATTGACAACAACTTTCGGGGGCGTAACGATAGGAGGAAATAAAATATCGAATTTGCTCTTCGCGGATGACACTGCAATTCTCAATCAGCGAGACATTAAGAAGATTGGGAACAGGTGGTGAGCCAATTGAATATCTGGGCGCCGTTGTAATGAGGGCAATTGCGAGCCGGAAACACGAAGACGGATACAGTTGGGTCGTGATGCAATGTTACAGCTCATTAAAGTCTGGCGGGATAAATCAATAACTAAGAAAACCGTTTAGTTCATATCTGTTTGGTTAACCCTCTAGTATTCCCGGTGATGTTGCATGCATCGGAAACTTGGACGCTGTGTACAAGGCGGCGCATGCTGTTCATTTCGTGGATGGCACGCCGGACAAAAGCCTCAATTATCGCCGAAATTCAGCCGAAACAGCGACTCTCCGCGCTAATCTACGGGAAGAACTTGTCATTCTTTGGTCATATATCCCGCAGAAAACACATGGCGCGGTTGATCATTCTGGGGAAGCCAAATGGAAGGTGTTGTCTTGGTAGATCCCGTAGACGCTGAATTGATTTGGTAGAAAAGCTGCTTGACAAAAACTTAGAGCAAGCTACAAGACTCACCGAACATCGGAATAGATGAAGAGAAACGATGAGGGCTGCTCTACAAACAGCAACATAGAAGGAGTCACCACGCGTCTGTCAAGATGCTAGGACTAAAAAGAAGACTACACAAACCAGATAAGAATCAGCACATGTCTCAAATTATTGCACACAACTAAGGGTGATTAGTTATGTGTCTGAATTTATTTGTCTACTCTATTTCTAGATTAATTTTAATAAAATCTTGTTTCCGGACAAAATTTGTAAATAGCTCTTTTTTTAATTAGGCCGAATTTTTATGTTTCTTAAAGATAATTGGGCTTCATTGTGGGTGTTAATTACCACGAGCATCGGATATTTCTATTGATATAGAATTATTTCTATTGTTACATATCATTTTTGTACTTGGGCCCAGCCAATTTTATTTTCCGAATTATATTTTATTGTATATTTATTTTTTTGTTTTATTTTCTAGACATATGTGCATGGTAATGAGAGGTGTTCAGAAAATTAATAGCAAAACTGTGACATCAACTATGTTAGGCGTATTTAGGGATGATCCAAAGACAAGAGAAGAATTTCTCAATTTGGTTCATAATAAATAGATAATTATATTTTTGATAAACATCTTTAAAATAGGTATATATTTTTAATATTTATTATAACGTGCTGGTCATTTTTATACTATTTTTAAAACTGTCTTGAGTATTAACTATTCACATTTTATCGGTGGCAACAAATTTTATAATAACATATGAGCTACAATAGTTTTAATGAATATATTTAGTATAGTTTTAATATTTAGTTCTTTATTGAGGATAATTACTTTCTGTAAATGGACTTGGTAAATTTCTGAGTTCTTTAATTTTTTTAAATTAATTCGAATGGAAATGTAAAAATATTTTTAATTAAATAAATTTTATTATAACCTACAAATCAGAGAAGTATATTAAAATTGTTTTAAAATTAATTAAGTAAGAATTATTAAACATTTAATAATTTTCCCAAAGTTACTGTAAATTAAAAATAATAAAAATATTGATAAAATGTTTTAAAATTGAATAAAAGTTATTATAAACCAGAAGATTTCCTATCTAAAATACTTAAAATAAAAGATTATTATAGAAATAAATCAGTTCTATTTAAAATAAATATATTAAAAGTTTTTAACCATTTATATATTTTTTAATTACTGCAAATTAAAAATTATATAAGTATTGAAAATCCTAATTTTATAAAATTATTTTATTAAAAATTTCCAAGTACTTGTTAATAATTTTTCCAACATTTACAAATTAAAAATGATAAAAATATTGAAGTAATTATTTTAGAACCAGTGAAAATAATTGTTTACAAATCAGTAAGATACTATATTAGAAATTTCTAGTAAGATAAGATATATTTACATTATATGTATTATATAAATGGTATATTAAAAATAATCAGGTAAATTAAGAAAAAAAAAACAAAATAAACTTCGAGAAAATAAGAAAATTTTTAGAGTTATTCTAAAAGTTCTATAAAATGTTATTAAATGTAAAAATAGAGCATATACAAATACATATATTTATGTTATTTATAGAGAATCAAAAGAATTAAAGCCTTATGCAATGTGTGGACCAATTTTACACATGAAATAAAACACCAATTTCTATTTGTACTATTAAACAAAATGATAGTAGTAATATTTTACTAATTATTATAAATTAATATTCATATTTATAAATTGATTTGGATGTGTAAGTATTTGTAAATACTAGTTTTTATTACTATTGTAAAAGCTAAGTTTATATATTTTTATATAGTTATAATATACTTTTGAATATATATTTTTATAAATAATGCGCCAACGAGAAATTGTCTTGTGATAAAACAGAATTTTATTTCAATATGTTACTGAGCATTGTATCTTCCAGTTTTAAATATATATTACAATAATATGTATATTATATTCTACAAATATGTTTTGACAATCTATAAAAAAAACCAGGCTGTTTATTATAGAAACACCATATATGCATGTATTACAATCGAAATAAAAAATATATTAACTAATGAAATTGTTTACTTATTTTGTGTGATATCGTTATCAATAAAAGATTTCCCGGGTCAGAAACATGTTAATTGTAAATGTGATAAATTGATATTTTTATCCAAAATTGAGATGAGCAATTTGTATAGAGTATTGCACTATAGTAATTATATCAGCTGATTTACATGCTCATTTAAATTGATGATTATAATAATCTGATGAAATTATTTATAAATTTTACTATGATCATATTAGGAATTACGAAAAGTGAATAATGTATTTTGAACATTTCAGACTTAATTTTTATAGATTTATATAATTTTTTGTATAATTTATATTATTTTATTTAAAATTATTTTAAATACATAATCTACATCAAATGAAAAAATATTTAAAACAAACTAACTTTCAGTTAAGCCCCTTCATTATATAGATAGTAGATCTAAAGAACTTATGTGAACGTCTATTAATTGTTGGTAAAAAACAATGTTTTGTTCTCCAAATTCATACAATAAATTTTTTTGTGTTCACTGGAATCTAACTTCAAAGCTGCCATCTATTATTAAATAGTTTAACCATATTAATAAATTTGAAATTGTGCAGAACGTATTTAGCCAACGTGATCGCCAGATTTAGCCCCATGTGATTTTTTCCTGTGGGTTTAAGGTGATTTTTACCTTAAATCTTTGGTTTACACGGATCGTCCAAAGACGATTCGTCACCTGAAAAACAATAGTCGTGCAGCTATTACCGACCTAGGCACAGATATGGTGAAAAAAGTGGACAGAAATTTCAACGCACTGAAATTTCAATCTCAGTGCGTTGACGAGGATGGTGGCTACCTACGAGATGTCGTTTTTAAAACCCATTAAAAGAAAACTTTAAATGTACCCCTGTACACAAAAAAAGATAATTAAATCGATATTGCCAATACTTTCTGTGTTAAGACTTTTTACTTAATTTAAAATGCACGCTAACAATTTGTAAGTATTTAACTATGTTTATTACTTTGCTTTAACATTAAGTTTATAAGTTGTTTCGAATTGATTATTATTTGCTTCTTCTCAATTTAACTTTTGGTGATGTTATGGGGATTTTATGTTCTAGATGGTATCGGTTTAATTGTAACACAAATCCCATTTGATTTTCCGATTTGGATTAACTTAAAAAAAGTTTTGCTAGAAACAAATTTTTTTATGAAGAAATATTTAATAAAACATTTAATGTCTTTCGCTTACGCATAATTTAAAAGTAACGACGCTATGTAGCGTTGTGTAGAATTAGATTTTAAACTCTCTAAGTACCTCCACATTACGTAACAAAATCACCTTTAAACTGTTTTGATCAATTTTAGGATCAATTAAATCAAACCAAATCAGACAAATTAAACGAGACTGCAATAACTACGACTCTGTTCAATAAGGTTAATAACTAGTAAATTGTGCGTTCTGTAAATTATCTAGAAATATTTCTTCTTCTTCTTGTTTTAGGGTAGGCACTCTTTCGCCATATTAAGACTATGACCGACCAAAGAAACCACAAAGAAACAAAAGTATTTAAAAAATGTAAAAAACAACTTTTTATGGTCTGTATATCCTTTAACATTTCAGACTTCAGACCTCATTTCAGACCATTATTATTCGTTTCTGAAAATAAAATCTAGAGCCCGGTGCTTGCGCAAACCTTTAACTCCAAATTCATTCCGGATATAAAATTTATTATAAAAAAAAATATTATATGAAGCTCGTTGTCACATAAAAATGATAGTTCCGATTTTATGAAATGAAAATTAACATTAATATGAAAAAGTATGTCTGATACACAAGTTTATAAAAGATTTTAGATATAATTAGAACTACGAGGTTCATAAAAAGTCTAAAGGAATGTAACAATATTTACAAAAAAACTCTTTTAAGTAGTATTCACAAATATTAAGGGATATTATATATAGGATCGATAATATATTTAATGATTAATAAATTTCAAAGAAATAATAAAAGATATAATTTTTAATAACTTTCACGTGGAGTTGTTCCAGCACGATCCATCTCACGTGCCGGATGTAACGCAGTTTATAAAAATTTATTGTTCCTTTTTGATCTGACGCTTGACGTTATGTCAAACTTTTAAATAAATGTTGTGTTCTTTTTAGAAATTAATTATATACAAACTTGTATCATGCAAAAAGTTCGAGATAAATTCACACTTGACGTTCCTTATGTGTCTTGCATCAAAGTTAATGGAGTGTCTATTTTACCTCCTGTGGTAAAGTTAATAATTGTTTGTGTTTAAATTATTGCTAAGTTTTTTTAATTTTAGATGACGGAAGATAGAATTAATGAAATGAAGCTCTACAAACAACGAGCCGTTGAGTTTGAAAAACGTTTAAATCGAAATAAAGATTATTCTAGGACAATTACATCCGAAAATTTAATTGGCCAGGAAGAAAATATATCAATATCTGCAAAAACAATTTATTTAACATGTGATATTCAATCAGCGCAATATACAAACGACGCATTTCAAGAAATTGAAACTTTGGAACAAACTTCAATTAAAGAAGTTAGAATACCTGGTCTATTAAGGAGCAATTCATATATTGTAGAAAATCCGAGCCCTGCTTTGAAAGAACATATGAAATTTACTGAAATTAATAATGCACCTGCACATGAAATTATCGTAGAGCAGTTTGAAAGTGATACACTTATAGACCATGCATGTTTTGAAGAAATTCACGATTTCAATGTGTCTAGGAATAATTCTTTTATCATGGATACTTCACATACTGAATCTGAACTTAAAGAGTTATCAGATCGTTTAAGTGATATTCAGGTTTCAGACAACGAAATGCGTATAAGCGAACTGAATGACAACATTGGTATAAATAAAAATGCAGTTAATTTATTTAATTATTCTTTGTGCGGTAAAGTTTGTTCAAATGAAAGTAATATTTCTTGCGTGAGACGAACTGAAAATGAAGTGCACTTGGATTTTGGAGAGATTAATTTAATAGATTTCTCTTCAAATGATAGACTTCAAATGAATAACGATATATTCTGTGATAATACGTCTAATTTATTGAACAGACCAACAATTTCTTTAAATATTACAAATAAACGTGAAAATGTTCCAGACGATAATAGGCACCAAGATGATATCCTCAATAGTAATAATTTTAATTTAGATTTATGCAATTTTATGCACGATACAGAATCTAGCTGCTGTAAATTTGGCGCATATTTGAGAAAAACATGTAACGAATCTTCTAAAACGTCTAAAGTTTCTTTAGATTGTACAATAGAAGATATTGTAGTTCCTGAGAAAGACTGTACAACTAAAGAGTTAGTCAAACGTCAGAGTACAGAGTTAAATGAACAGAATTCTTCCAATGCAACGGTGCCTGTATTAATTGATAGTATTAAATCAAAGAACATGAAGAACGAGATAGTGCCTGAAATACGAATAGAGACTCTTCCTAACAACGTTAAAACAGTAGAGATGTCCACAGGAACTGATACGATATTAAACGGTGCTAATAAGTATCATCTTATAGAAGATATTGGGAAGTGTGAGTTGAAAGAAACTGAACGTGCTTTGAAAGATATTTTGGATCAAATACCAAATGAATATGCTGAGAAGATTCGTGAAGTATTGGATAAACAACATGCGGAAACCAGAAAACGCTTGGAAGAATTCGAAATGCTTATAAAATCTATGGAAAAAGATCGTTTAGGTAAATAAAACTATTCTTATTTTTAAACTAAATTTATAAATAACAATAGTTTAAGGTCAGATTATAGAAGAATTTGTTACTTATAAAAATATTTCAAAAAGTAATTACATAATGACAACAAATTAAATATAGAGCATTTTCACAAAATTTTCATTTAAAATTTCTAATTAAGGCAGCTAGAAGCTGTAATACAATTACCAACATCTGTAATACAATTCCATTTTTTTTAATTTTATTTTTCTTATTACTGTACATTTTTAAAATTTTTTGGTATAGGAATTACTTTTTATATTTCTTAATATGAGCTTTAGATTCGTGCTCATTTCAAAATGATCATAAGTATAACAATATAATTATGAAGTAATTGAGGAAAGTTGTATTAAATAAATATGAACTTTTTAGCTTGTTACAACAAAATTGAGAATATCTGTTGTTGCACTTCAAAATTTTCACATTCTCTCCCCTAGTTGAAATCACGTAACAATCTACTCAGCAATCAACTATTTCGCTGTTCAATTGTATTCACTTTCTTTGTCAATATGTACTCAAATTTGTGTATTATTTGCTTATAGTCTTAAAATGTATGCAAGGCTGTGTTTTGACTATTATTACAATATTAGGGGCAACGACAAACGTTTGATTGTCCCACACCTGGTTTATACATATTTGCCTACGGCCGGCCTGTGACCCGCATTCGGCTTATGGCCGCAGCCTACGCTCTGCTGTCCGCATTGGGTCTCGTTACCGTTCTCTCGATGTCCCGGTGGAAACTAACCGTAGGCATACCCATCGTTTGAATCATGAGTTATGTTACAAAACGTTCAGGATTTCCCGAATTTTCCAATTTTCGGGGTAAATTAGGCAAGAAATAAAGAAAAAGAAACTATTGTGAAGTGTGACATTGTTGCACTAGGATTTAATTAATACTACATGGATTGATGAGACGAAACTAGTATTAAATATCTAGAATAATTTGGCTAGTAAACCAAGTAACTCTCGATTTCATAGTTTTGTACGTTGATGATCTATTTAAATAAAAAGATATATCTACTTGACTGTTCTTTTATGAAGAATTTATTATAGCTGATATGTTCATTCAAGTGCTGATATATGAATAGTTTTATCAGTTTCTCTAAAGCGTGCAATGTATTAATTGGCTTCATATCATCTGTCTCTTTAGATTCCACTTCTTTGATATGGTGGAAACTTTATTTCTTTAGGTATTATTTATGGCAGAAAATTTTAGTGTTTGGTAATTTCTCCACCATTAACGATTTCTAAGCTTCATTGACGGGATATCCCGCTACCTCAAAAATATCCTTTAAAAAATTTACAATTCCTCAACTATTGAACGATATTGGTGTTTATTTTTGTAGAGACAATTTCAAACTCTTTCTCGTGAATTCATTTATCACTACCGTTAGGTACTGATTTTACTAAATCGTCAATGCATATGGTACAAATTTAGTTTATCCGCTATTACCTTATGATCGTTGTTTCAATATTTCTTTTAGTATCCACTATTTCTTTAATTTCTTCTCATCAATTTTGGCTTGTTAATTTTTTTCTCTTTTAAATACATTTTCAGTCATTTTACACGTTTAGATTCATTTCAGATTTCCAAGTTATTAGATTCTTCAAATTTTGTGTATTCACTTTTTTGCACGGTTTTCAGTTATGGTGTATTTTCAGTAATAATTTTCTTTAGAAATATAATCGCGTCTTCTTTTTTTTATAATATCCGTGAATATTTTGTTAATATGATTTATTCAAATTTCTTCATACTTCCAGTCACATCTTATAACAGATTGATTCATTTTATCATAATTATTTTCCGTATTACTTTAATAGTTTTGCGTATTTCCGCTTTCTTCGAGGTCATTTTGTTTTCTGCCAGCTGTGTCAGTTATTTTCGGGGTTTCCGTTACATGTCATTTAACATTCGTAACAAATGTGTACACAAGATCAATTATTGCTTAGATTTATTTGTAATTGTAGGTTCTTTTACATTAAGGCTCTAGGGTTGGCTATATCATCCTTTCCTGTCTCCATTCTTGCTAGTTTACATTAACATGTATTAATTTATATTGGTGCAGGTTGTTTCCCCAATTTCTAATATTCTTTTTAGAAAAACTTTATAATGTTTTCTTGTGATTTATTTAGTGAGTTGCACACCGACAGAATATAAATTTTGTTTCTTTTTATTTTACGTAGGAAGTGGAGAAACCTTAAAAAGGCTAATGATGACCGTGCATCCAACAGTGTGGGATTTCTACCGCACTAAACCTCCACTCCATGTTGGGATTTTATATAGTTAGGGAGATTGGAGAGTTTATTTGAAGGAGGCTTTAGGATTTATCATCCTCTTCAGCCTGGAACTGGTAAT
>WYDF02012325.1:0-26983 GCA_009867245.2 Adranes taylori
ATACTGCTTCTGATGGAAATTCACTTAGGTCCTCTATACATAATATATTAAGTGTGATATCTTCAAACTCGTTGGCTAAGTATAAGCACCACCTTTGGTTATTTCTGTGTATCATGATTGAATAATTTCGAATAGAAATGATACTATCTGAAATTGTGCAGTATAGCCATTTATATTCAGGATTTCCTTATTATATTTAATTATATATTTTATTATTGTAATCTATATATTGTTAAATTCTTTTTGATTGACTTTCGTACATATTTTTAATTTAGTCGTCAATTGGCCGAAACGACTAAACGCAGCGCGGAAACTCTGGAAACGCTCGTTACATCATCGGATAATGTAACAGGTACACAAGAGGAACTTAAAGTTACTGCAAGTACAATCGGACAATCTGGAAAATTACTTGCTAAATACGGCCGAAGAGAGTTCACCGATAAAGTACTTATGTTTTTCGCATTTGGATTTTTTCTGGCGTGTGTTATTTATATCGTTCAAAAGCGATTATTTTAACAATTTACTTCTTTATAATCTTATCCCTGACACTCTAAGAGGTAGATTATACTCTTAATAATATGATATAAATACAGTGATTTACTATTTGTGACATCCAGGATTGACACCTAAAACACTATTTGAAGTGAAACCTACGGCTAATATAAAATTTCATCCGCTTTATGTAGAAAAACATATAAATGCGCCGGGATAAATAAAGTCTATGTGCATATATAGGCCATATACATATGTTGGATTTTTGCTTATAAATTTAGAATCAAACGGAGAGTTGAAAAGCTTTACATTCCCAAAATATTTTGTATATATATAAATTATGTTGAGTGTTAAATTCCTTATTAAATTACTTGTTCTAATAAATTTTTACAAAACAAAATGTTTTTTTTCTCTCCGTAGCAATTTGTTGAAATTCATTGGCTCTTCTACAAAATTCGCCATTGCAATGGTCACCATGATAGCCACCATCGCCACGATGGCCATACTCCACGCATTGGGCGACTATAATGGGCACTAAATGGGCCACTATTTTCACCAATTTTCCTAGTTGTTTTCTTTTTCTGTGACGTGATGGAGGTTGAAAAATGTTTCTTCAGTGCTCCATGTTGTCATGACTAAATTACTCATTTACTATTCATAAAATAGAGAAAAACCGCTTCGAAAGCCATCGTTCGCCATTACCATTTCCATCCTCGCCCACTACAAACCAACCTCCCTCTATACAATGGTGATGGTGTGCAGTGATCTATCATGGGCCATAGTATAGAGAGGCCTTTACCTATATCTGACAAATCATGAATTGTTATTAATCATAATTCAATATTGCTAGTGGCATCTATTAGGATTTATAAGATCCACACATAGGTAAACAATTTTGCTAAAATATGTACCTAATGTAACTGCGATTGTATAAAATCAGTGCCGGATTAAATAATTCGTGGGACTCTACGCCATCGAAATCTCGGGGTTCTTGACCCTTCCAATTTATATCACAATGTTAGCACAATTTGCTTTCCGTAATGTTTTCGCAGTACTCCCTCAAAATGTCTTCTAAATCAATTCTGTTGAATACATCGAATTCACTAAATTTAATTATAATGAATTCAGTCTTTCTTGTTTCGTATTTGATCTATGACTAGTTTTTAAAAACTTTAATTTAGAGAAAGTACGTTCTCCATTATTATTTGTGATCATGAGGCACCCGTAGATTCGTAGTGCATTTGTCATTTGGAAAGTCTGATTCACCTCGTTTCCAAAAATTATTTTGTATGATTGTGATGTAGGTACTGTTTTATCATTTATCATTTTTGATACACTCTAATTGTGACATACAATACTTGAGGTGTATTGCTTCATCATCAAAATTGTACTCAATATCCTCTGGATATGTTTCCACAAAATCTTTGAGCAGCTTCTCTAATTTCTATCTGTCTTTGATGAAAACTCGATTACAAATCCAAATCAATAATCAATTTTCTCATATGACTTCATATGATGGGAAAGCTTTGCACATAAGTGAACCAATACAGGTAGGTACTTTTCTACCTTGAACATTTCATTTCCCCGAAACACAATTTCAACCGCGTCTCCCTCACCGTGACGTTTTATTTTTGATGGACACACGTCTAAATTCATCAGAATATTGCGCATTGTCTTTCTTCTGATTTGTTTTCTCCTCATCACCGTAAAACATTTTACGTTGTGTTTTTAAATTAAGACTTTTTGGAGTTCGGCTATTTGGAGTTCAATTGAATCTTTTTCAAGGATGGTACTTACAGCATTTATTCAGTCTAGAATTGCATAAGCCTGCCAGAAAGATGTTTTCAGCTGCCCTTGCGCTCCATCTTGTATCGCTGACTCGTTTCAAGACTAATTCCGAATCTTTAAGTTGTTCAAGCGCAACTTCCCAACGATGGGTTGATGTAGAAATAAAAAAAAAAACAACTGTACAAGCTCGACGAATGAAATTGCTTCAACGTAGCTTTGTGCAGCACATACCCCGACCAAATTAAGGGAGTGTTCTGCGCAAAGAATGTAAGGAGCAAACTTGTTTATATTTCTGATATGAGCTTGTAGACCATTGTAACGTCTTGACATATTGGCGGCATTGTTATAAGAGTAACCTCTCAGGTTTTTTATCGCAATGTCGCATTTGACCAAAAAGGACAAAACAGTAGTGGCAAGGACTTCTCCAGTGTGATTTAATATTGGTATAAATGTGACAAAACGTTCTACTATTCCCCCATTTGATGCACCAACATATCTAATCATTATAGTCAACATGAGAAATATCTGGTGTGAAATCAACGCTCAGAGGATAGTACATATTTGGCTTCTTGAATTTCTTATTCTTATTTACAATATCTTATTTCCCATTATTTCAATCAATTCGTAAATTGTAGAACATATATTGGATATTTTTTCTCTACTCTGATTACCATATTTGGCTAAATATGCACTTAAAAATGGGTCGTATTGCGCAATTAATTCCAGAATTCCTAAGTAGTTACCATTATATTAAGAACCAAGTAATTCCGTATCCCCGCGAAAAGTTAACCGATGCAAGGAATTTAATCACAGAATCTCTTTGCAGACCTTTCATCAAATACGTTTGTTCTACCTAGAATTGAAATTCTATTGACCTGTCAATTCGACCTAGTGTGCGTTTTCTACTAATTAGTATTTGTACACATGCCCGATGCACTGCGCTGTTATCGTAAAGTTTCATATGCTGTGATGCATTTTTCCAATCAGAGAATCCTGTCGAAAATTGACTTTGGCTTTGTGTTGCTAAAGGACACATGGGAAGCAATAACCATTTCCCGTAGACTGGGAATACATAAGCTATTCTTTTTTTATATCTTGGTCGCTTACATGTTTTTTGAAGATTAGAGAATAAGTAAATTTCCTTTTCCTCTCTGGATAATTCCTGCCAGAAGCCGAAAAATCGCCATCGAAATGTTGACATTCTACAGCATCTCTACTGTACCAAAAATCTATGACTTCCAACAGACAATTTCTTCCATATACCAATATCGCTATGATATTTGGAAGTAGATTTTTGGAAGTAACTGAACTTCTGCCTGACTTTCAGCTGTACTCAATTATTGGTCAGTATTAGTACCCGCATCTTAGTGCTAGAACTGAGAGCGTTTCACCTCAATGTATTTCATATTGGTTGAAGTGCTCCGCTTAGTTGGTATAATTCTGTGTAATGTTTTTTAACATTTCATATTCTTGTTTCATTATGAACTATTTACGCGGGGCCCACAGAGCCCGGCCTATTTAGCTTATTTATTAATCCGGCACTATAAAATCCTCACAGATGTATACTCATAGGATTTAATAACGACTTTCAAATTTAGATGCTCCTGACATTCTCTGTAGAATCTGCTTAGAGCGAGTAAATGTTGTTTGCATTTAACTTCATTTAAACATACGTTTTTGTCAAGGGAGAGCCTTTTTATATATCATCAAAAGTTTTTTATTTCTAACTTTCTCTTTTTATAACGTTTGAGATTTCAGATTCAAAATTACTTTTGAGGTGATTTTCCAACTCTAGAAAATCAAACTCGGGGTCTATCATTCTATGTAAAATCTGCTTAAAGCGATTAAATGTTATTTGCCTTAACTTCATTTAGTTGTCTTAACAGCTAATACAGTGCTTGACAATTATTATAAAAGCGATAAAAAGGCAGCAATGTTGTTTAGCGTTGTAGATACGTTGGGTTACCGTGGTAGGTATCTTGTGTGGGTTTATACGTAAATAAAACTTTTTTTGGACATACGAAATAAAATAGACATATCATTAAAAAAAAATCATTTTATTTCTTGCAGTGATCTATAATCATAAACTGATGTACTTGATTCTTGAAAATGTATGACAATAAATAAAAATTACAAACATGTAAAGTACATATCTAGATAGTTATGCTATTACATATTAAAATATATATATTTAAGCATTTGTTTTTCAATTATAATTAAAATAGAAAATAAATTTTAGTCCCAAATGAGCTATAATACATATTGCCTATAATTTTTAATATAACAAATCTAATTTGTTTTATTTTTTAAATAGTAGTACAATCTAAATCTACATTTAAATTAAACTTAGAAGGAAAGTACATCTAGATAATTATAATATTTTTGGGACAATTTTTACCATGTAATACGTACTTATATATAATATATAGAATTTCATCGTATTTAAAACTTAAATGTCTATTACATTTTTAGTATTAAAAAATTTAAATATGTACAAATGACAAAGCATTTTAATTGATGCCATATGTTATGAAAGTCTTAAACTGTAATATTAATTGCACGAAAATCATTGGCAGATAATTTTTTTGTGATAAGAGATGGCATTACAATGGCTCACATTACAATGCACTTAGTCAGAAAGTATTGATAAGATAGATCTTAGTTTCAATCCCTCAAAGAAAATAGAAATTTATCTAAAAATATCGCTGCAGAAATTATAGTATTTAAAAATATAAACGAGTTTCGAAGGGTCTAAACTAAGATCAAATGACGGCAGTCGTTGATTACATAGGCACTATACGTGTGTTAGACTGATATAGAAATCAACAAATTTTTCACATATTTGAGTGTCAAGTTTTGTCGACTTTATAATAAACATTTGAATACATTAAATCAATGCAATTTAAGATCATATAAATATTCAGTAAACCTGAACAATTTATAAACAAACCTTTATAAATTATTTTATAATTTTTAATAGTCAAGTAATATCAACAAGTAATCAGATTATAATTTTTAGTTACAACCAAAATCTTTGAAAAGCGGTTACTTTAAGATGTACGGTGCCATTTTACCCATTATTATAAAGGAGAATCAGCATCTTCTTTATTAAGAGCATCACGGTCGTAACATTTGAAAGACTACGACTAAGTCACTACCGCCTGTTGCTGAAAGAAAATTCGTCTTATGAATTATTAGTTCTAGAATCCAACCAGCACTACACATGTATTAGATGAAGTTGAAAATCGATGTTTTTAATTAGTTTTTGTTATCGGTATTACAACACCCTAAATGAGAAATAGGTGAGATAAGGCAACATTGAACGATCTAATAGAGATATTAAGTGCAACGAAGACAAACTATTAAATCATTGAAGTCCCTAGCCACGTTATTTTTTCTAATTGTAGCAGATCCGCTGCGTACTAATAAGATAAAGAGTAAATAAAATCTATAGTGATCTGCTTTTATGATAAGGATATAACCTATTTTCTCACTAGTTTAGCTTCAGGAATATCTTTATTGTTTTTCAGAACAATGCTTTTTCAGATAAAATGCGTGCGATCTTTGTTTTAAACATGATTACAGATTGGTTAGCAACTCGTTGCAGCTAAACAAGACTAGTGAATGGAATTTGAATCAAATTGGTTATATAATTTTTATAATATAAATAGAGGATGTTACAGTTTTATGCAAAAATGACTACGTCGAGCATGTAAAATACTGACAGAGACCACTGTCTACATTTGCTTGAAGAATAAATTAGCACATTTTCGAAACTTACGAATATAATGAATAACCTTTATTGGCATACATTTACAAGTTACAATCTACATTTAAATTATTTCATGTTCCTAAGTCAAAACAAACAAAACCAAGAGAATCATATCTGAATGAAACAAAACAAACTCTTGTTTTCTTAGTTAGCCAGGATGATGGGAAAGAACCACCTTTACAAGCCTTTTCCCCCATCCACTTCTTAATCCCCCCACTTCACATTCTTCTTAATTTTATTTTCATCCCTTTCTCTTTTTTTCCATCCATTCCCCTTTCATACATGCTTCTGGTCCTAGATATACCCTCTTAATTTTCTGCCTACTTTTTTTCATTCCTATTCCATATAATCCCCTCACATGATTTGATCCAATGCTCCCATACTTCCTCCCCTTTTCCACATATTCTATATTTCGTATCATTTCTTCCCATCCAATACATATTTCCTCTCCCTCCATACTTTCACATCTAAACCTCGCTATCATTATATTTTTTTGCATACTATTATCCGTTACTAACCTTCCATTTCTTTCTTGCAATTCCACATTTTTCATCCTATTTTCCGCTTCCATCCCCACTTTCCTATAATCCACTATCATTCTTTCACACCATGTATATCTTGACCATCCCATTATCTCGTACACTTTCTTCTCTCTCTCTCTCTCTCTCTCTCTCTCTCTCTCTCTCTCCCTCTCTCTCTCTCTCTCTCTCTCACACACACACACATACCCATTCATTTCCCCCCAATCCTTGTGTTTTCTTGTCTCATCGCTTCTCTATACACATTTTTTACCAAACTGTCCTCTTCATCCATCATAACTTTTTTTTCGTACTTCACAAATTTCTTTACACCACTTACCTAACATTTATACTCGTTCAAGTCCTGCATTATTATTTCCCATGGAGTGCTTCTTTCCAGCCCTAATATTCTTTTCATGCATCCTATTTCACTCGTTCTATCTCTATCCTTTCCTTCACCGCTCACATTATGTCCCATACGACATCATATTTCTCACACATACATTTAATATTCTCACTCTCACTGACTCCCCAAACCTTTCCTCCCATACACACCTCATTCTTTCTGCTGCTACTTTTGCTTTTCCTGCGACCATCCTCACATGCTCTTTCGCTGATCCATTCCTACTCATCATATATCCAAGCACTTATATGTTTTTACATTCTCTAATCTCTCCCCATCCATACTAAACACGTCTTTCCTATTATCTCTACCACCCTTCTTACGTATCATAATATTCGTTTTCTTTACATACATTTCCCATCTCGCAATACTTCTATATCTCGCTTATGTATTTCCTTGTTGACTTTTTCTAGTGGGGAACGGAGTAGTGCCTCTCCTTCTTCTTCTTCTTCTTCTGCTGGACATCAAGTATATTATTTTGCATGCTAATTTTATGTAATATCTTGATTTGTTTAACTCTTTATTTTATATGCGGTAAGCTTATAATGTTTACAAAACTCATCCCCCTCCCCTCACCTCTTCAATACCCACGAAAGCAAACCGTAGCCATATATCTATGGCGCAAAGGCAATAAATCTGTGGACTCTTTAAATACGATAGCTATTAGCGGTAGTTATATACTCACGTATAACGATTAGAAATGGTTAACGTATTTCATTGCATCCTTATTAAAGAACAATTTGCACCTATATATCAAATTGTGTTAAACTCGGTTGAATATATTCACGGAACTAGTAAAAAATTGACAATAGTTTAGATGAGTATTTAATTTATACAAATTAAAGAACAAAAGAAATAATATAGAGTTGCCTTAATGTTATTTATTAAGAATATTTAAATACCAAGAAAGTTCTCATGCATCAAATAAAATAAATTTAAATTAGGTTTGAAACTGCACAAATTGTAAAATATACATTAAAAAATATAGAACGACAAAAAAATATGTAGTAAAAATAATTTACATTTGATTCAAATGGAATATATACCGTACTTATAATTACTTTATTACAATGCATGTATATGTCTAACTACATTAAAATAATGCGACAAAGATATTATAAGAAACAAATGGTATGTATTCTTTAATGTTTACAAAAATTATTTATTTAAATTAATTATTGTTAAAAATAATAGTGATGGCACCCTGAGTGTGTTTTTATTCATGTAAAATAATTAGCGTAACCATCTTAATATTTAATCATGGAACTATAGCACGTAGTTTTGTAAATATCATAACTAGGTATGTGATCGGTAATTAGAAATATAATTTTTTTTAAATAGATTTAATGAAAAGTTTAATGCGTAAACAATAATACTGAATGTGGATGTTTTTGTTACAATAAAGGAATATATTTTAACGATACATTTAAAAATACGCTTTCATCTTTTTTACAATGTGATTTTAACAAATACGTAACATTAATCTGTAGTAAACAATCGATTGGGATTAAAAAATAAAATAAATATTTTTGGAAATGAAAATTTTGTATAAAAATATGACATTTTTAAATATAATGAAATATGATTTTTAATTGATGATGAAAAAAATCCAATTGTGCAGTAGTTTCTTAAATGCAGAGTCGCAATCCCCAAAGAAGCCTTGAAAATTTTTATACGGTCCCGCAAATTAATACAATTTGTAAGTTAACGATTTTTGTTTTTAGAATTACAACTGGGAACCCCAAATATATTTGCAGCTAGTTAGTGTAAAAATATTAAACAAATAAGTATTCAATCGTTTTAGTATTTATGCTGTGCAAATTCATTATAACAAACTTTTTTTATTATATATTAAAATTTTATTTACTGGTCAAATTATTAAATTAAAATGCACTTTTTTGGAACAACTATTTATTGTTTACATGTTTCACCAACACAGTCCATCCTCAGAACGTTGAGTTTAACTAACTTAAGAGAGCAAAAAGAAGAAGAAAACGAAACAAGTTTGATTTTACTAAATATACATACATACATATTGAGTAGGTATAAAGGGCGAGGATGTTTTGTGTGTTAATATAGAAAATAGAAGCAATAAAAATCAAAAAGCACATAACACAAAATTGTAATCTCTTAAATGAACAAATTGAATTGTATATCTGCCTTATTACCAATATCATATATTAACATACAAAACATCTTCTCCCTTTATACCTACTTAATATGTATATTTAGTAAAATCTAACCTATTTCGTTTTCTTCTTCTTTTTACTCTCTTAAGTTAGTTAAACTCAACGTTCTGAGGATGCCACTGTGTTGATGAAACATGTACACAATAAATAGTTGTTTCAAAAAAGTGCATTTTAATTTAATAATTTTATAAGTAAATAAAATATTAATATATAATAAAGTTTGTTATAAACAAATAAGTGTTATGTTACTTCGATTTTGACATAAGTACATCAACGTCGACGGCAGAGGTTCGACGTTAAACCATATAGTCGGTAATAAGCCAAAATAGGCAGAAACAAGCCAACTATAAATAAGCATAGAACAGAACATAAGTAGGTTACATCTACCCTTATAGGCAATGTAGAATTCACTCAATGTCGCTCAGCATTAATATTTGAAAACTACAAATATTTCTGAAAAGTTCGGTTATGAGATAACTATCTCATGTATTATTATCAGCATCTCTTCAGTACCTATTCGTTTTTAAGTTTAACAAATAGCCATCGAAAGTAATTTATACTTGTTGTAATTCATATTGCGACTCACACATATGTAAACGAAACCCACAATGCATGAAATTATTTACAATCTTTTAGAACTCGCGATTGAATGCATCAAACATCATGCATAAATTTACCAACAAGGAGGGAAATTTGAAACAAAAAAACCTTCTCGAGATCAAATGATGAAAAAATGTTAGTAATCCAGATCAAGTATTCTCCTTCCAATAAAAGCGGATTTAATTTTTGGTGGAACTACATCCAAAAGTATCTCCCTATATGCATGTTCAAAATTTCTTGCACTAGAAGGAGTAGGAAATCAGAATTCGCTATGAAGCACCAGTTGACTAAATCCAACAACTAAATATTGTCATGAATTGGAAAGAATTCCTTATACAATTCTTCGATGTAGCACTATTTCTTACTAAACCAAATTTGGCATTATACGAGGAGGAATTCAGCATTGAATGAATGTTGACTCAACGGTTCCAAAATACAACCTGCAGCTACGCTACTGGTGTCCATATTTTTCAACATTCAAAGGAATTAGATGTTCGTGACAAATCATAACTTTCTAAACAGAAAATAATACTAAGTTGTCTATTTTCATAACGTCAAATAATTGAGAAAGGGTGGAAAAGTTTTGTATAACTTTTGATCAAATTAACCATTTCAGCTGGATAAACTTAACGAATGCGCATTCCTATGAGAGATAACGCGACATAAATTTTAACCTCATTATAAAATGATTCGAAATTAAAAATAAAACGAAACTTAAACATCCGCCAAAACACTTCATCAGTAATAAATTCGTACCGCAAAGGAATTCACTTCCAAGTTCCAAATAATGTTGTAAAAGATAGCGTAAAAAACATATTCAAGAATAAAGTGGATTTAATAGTATTAATGAAAGTCGGTTAACGAAATTTTAACTTTCATCAACTCCAAGTTGTTATTGAAATTATTTCTAAAAGAGTTCAATATGAAATTAATTCTTTCTTTTTGATGTTATATTCAATCGATTATCTATACGTACTAGATTTTTTGGCAAATATAAGCAATTGTATTTCTTTGTAATTACATAATGTGGATTATGTAATTATGTAAAATGAGCATCTTGTTCGTTAAAATTATTTTAGAATCAATTTAATACTTATGTTTAAATATTAAAACTTATTTTGAGTTAAACCTGAAATGCAAACACTTCGAAAGTCTCTGATACACAAATGTTTTAGTTAAGCTCATTATGAGAAAATAATTCAATTTGAATTCATAATTTCTACGACCCGACGGTTTCACATCACTTAAAGAAACTCTTTTCTAAATTGATCGAATTAACTAGTTTTATATATTGTGTCGTGTACTTTTTAATCACGAATGAGATTGCACAGTTTTATGTTTACCAGGCACACGCGGATCCGTTATCACATAATTGTTCGGTTTGGCGCGTTGCTGAAGCGGCTGCTGTGATTGCGGAGATGTTTCATTTTTTTCTGACGATGGCGACATCTGTGCGCACGTCGGTAATTCAGGTAATTTATCGCCCGGATGACGATGCGTGCCCGTTTTTACTGAACGTTGCAGATGATGTTTGCCATTGATGATACCGCTAGATGGAGTAGATTGTTGCTGAGGAGTTTGTTTCGAACCTAAGCTAGGATCTTGTTTCGGCATAACAAACGCTTTAGTCTGTTTGATTAAGGAACGATCATTACACAATGCCGAAATAAGAGGTAAATCTAATTTTTTCGATTTCTCCCGTAACGTCCTAATATCTAATGGCGTACTTTTAGCAACACTCTGTATAAATGATACTTCCGTCCCATTGTTTGTAATATCATTTGGATGACGTAATCTACCGGGATTCACGTTAACATCACCATGTTTTTTATTTAAAGTTTCGACACTAGGTGGCGCGTTAGTAATACGAACCTTAGAAGTCGTAGACGCATTGACTACTGGTACACCGCTGGTTTTACTACGACTATTTGACTGTGAGCTGTTAGCAAATGTTTTCAGTTGCGTTATTGTTCCATTACGTTTTTCTGGTAATGGTGGCGGTGGAGGTGGTAGTCGGCGATATTTGGGACATTGTAGTGGCGCTGTATCCAAGCTAAAGTATAAATGAAATAACAGTCATATAAATAGCAATAATTATATATCATTCATTTAGAAACTAAATTTAACAATGTACAGAATTTGATACTTACTGATTTAATATATTATCGTCTGATCTCGTACGCATAAATCCTCCAGGCGGTAATGGTGGCGGAATCATATCACCCAGACTGCCTGTAGAACTAGGCGGCGCGCCATTATAGATAGGCAACTGCGCGTACGTGTCGGACAAGTTATTTTGGCTTCCTGCCAAATAAGGTGCACTCTTATAGATCAGGGCCTGCTGTTGTTGGTGGTAGCGTTGATGATGCGCAGCTAAAGCCGCTAGAATCGAACCCTCTTTCGCTTCGAGATATTCTTGTTTGCTAATAGCTGGTTCTTTTAACGGAAATACGACGAAATCAACGTCACTGTACATTTGTTGATGATATTGCTCAATTTGGCTTCGTGTTAATTGACTTGTATACATCTGTGATTCAAAAAGAAATATACGTGTTTTTCCCCAAAATAAAATATAATAATATACATTTTAAGTAATAAGTGCATAAAAATATTGGCGCGTTTATAGTTTAAAACAAGTGTGAAATTGATGTCCGAGCCATTGTGTACACTCGAAAAATACTTGGAAACACTATTAACAATTTCCTGGACATTATTGAAAATACATTTTTATTATACATAGAATTTGAAATTCCAGACCTTTTCATCGCGTTTTTCTTAAAACAGATTATTTCGTAAGTAAAACATTTTGCACTTCCTTTTCTCAAAAATTGACATGTCTTTTGAAAGATTTTTAAAAAATGAAACACAAATCTATTATAGAGGAAAGTAGTCAAGTTATGTTGTTTTAAATGTTTATTTCTCAGCTGGTGGATGAAGTGTGAAATATTTATCAAGTTAACACTTATTCATTACATACCACAGGTGGTAAAGGTGGTGGTTGCCTAGCTACAACAGGTGGTGGTGGAACTAAAACACTTCCTTGTTTCAACCCATTAAAATCTCCATCAGCCAAATGCAACTGAGAAGTTGTCTTGCCATTAATAGTACTACTACTCGTATGATGCAACGGTACGAGAACGCTTCCTTGTGGTACACCATTGAATGTCACATCGGCTAAATGCATTTGTGATGCTGATTTGTGTAATAAAACGCTAGTACCTTGCGGTACACCCTTCGTTACAAACATTTTGGGTGGAACTGGTGGTGGAGGTGGACTCTGAAGACGCTGAGAGCGGCTATGAGTTGATATACAGTTAGTTGCCGCACGATGGCCTGGAGACATGGAGTATGAAGGTCCAGATGGAACACCAGTACCATTTCGAGACCCAGGTACGGAACTGGCATATGCTGTGTGAATATTAGGACGGCCTGTTGGCAGGAAGCGTGCAGTTGCTTCTTCTATCCTATGATGGTTCTAGAATTGACAGTGTTATATATTTATCAATTTATCTAATCACTAATAAAAAAAAACGTTATTTAAGATGACTCGAAAAGAAAATGTGAAGTTTTTAGATGTCGTATACTCGTTTCTCCATTATCTATTTTAATATTTTTTTAATCTGTTTAAAGTCTAGAAACGTACAGTAATTTAAAATTAATAAACAACCTGAAAATATCAAATATACATAAATAATTTACCAGAGAGTAACCACTTCCAGCGGATACTGTTTGTACCAATGGTATTTGTTTTTGAGCGGTATGATTATTGCGCATAATTAATTCGGCAGGATATGGAGGTGGATCTGGTCTTCTCGATGCCAACTGATTGTCTGAATTAATTGTAAGCGACGAACTTGTCATCATGGTTGCCATGGATGGAACTTTTGGTGGAGCATATGGCGGTGGTGGGGGCCTTTGGCGTTCAAGTGCTGATGGTGATATCATTTGAAAGGATGTTGGTGTTATAGCTGAAGAAGCTGTATGATTTTGATGCGTTTGCTGCATTGGTAACGTCGCTAGAACTTGCTGAGAGTTGCATTCTGCTGTTGAATCTGTTCAAATGTAATAAGAAATATTTTAAAAAGAGAAATTATACGTTGGTTATGTAAACTTGGGTGCATTAAATCAATCTAACGCGAGTTAATAAAGTTATAATAGACCGGATTAATTTTTATGTAGTGTTCAGCGGAGGAATCTGAGTCTTGTCCTTGAATATAACTGAAGATACACGTAAATAGAAGGCATGCAAGAGATGAGGTCTTACTTGCCTCATCTTACTTGAAGAAAGCTGACTAAATGATGCTTTCTTCGTAAAGCATGTTTTTTAAACAATAATTTCGTTATTAAAACGCAACTGGCGTTTACACTGTACTTTAAAGTCCAACGCCATGGAAAACTTGTTCCGGTCTACGATCAGTTATGTTTCAATCGATTTTTAAGGAGAATATTAAAGTTTAGTCTGCAATTTCATCAGTACAAAGTGAGGGTTTTTCAGTAACTACATTCAGATGATTGACAAAAGTGTTGACAATTAGCTAAACCCATTCTGGAAAAGACAGACTCAAATTATTGCGATGAAACTCATTTTCACTTGTCTGATTGCGGTATACACAAGAATTTTAAGTCAATAGAAATCAAGACAAGATCATGGATATCCTCATCAATGCGAATGTGTTACTTGGTGCTGTGCGAGAGAAATTTCGGTATAATTGGGCCGTATTATTTTGAAGGTAAGTATTATTTCTGATAATAGTTACCCCATATTGCATGACTCCCTCGTGCCATAACATCGCAGTAGACTAATGCGATTTCAGCAATATAGGGATTACCCTCTGTGGAGTTTCTTCAAAAAAGAGGTTGGTTTACATATCCAAAATGGAATAAATGGGGTTTAACAAACTTTTTGTTTTTCCCAACCAATACTGTTACGACAAAAAATGAAAACTGTAGATATTTTATGTAAAATATAAATATTTTCTGAGATATATGAAACGATGTTTCCTTTTTCATATCTGAAAGTGGAATGATTTATAGAAAATAATGGTTGTATGTTTACTTATTTGAATAATGCATGAATTTTGTACCTGTATGCAATAATTGTTATATCGTCTGACATCAAGATCTCTGGAAACGAGATACAATGATCATTTAAGATCATTTAGACTGCAAAAGACTGGCAGTATTTGCAAACCACAGCTTAGAAGCGAATCATAAATTTCCAACTATAAATAAATTAGAACCACTCTACATAATTGACGGCTACAACAAGTTAAATCGAATATCAAGAAATATCTATACATAAAAATGATCCACGGGCTAACTTATTAAATGCTCAAACAGATACCGTAATAACAACAAACCTATATAATATTTTCGCATAAATATTATACCTGCGCACAAAGAGGTACATAATTCATGCATTATTCAAAAAACATACCTGCGTAACTATGAGCAAACACACAACCATTATTTTCTATAAATTATTCCGCTTTCAGATATGAAAAAGGAAGCATCGTTTCATCTATCTAAGAAAATATTTATATTTTGCATAAACTATCTACAGTTACTCAAATTAAGTATAAACATTAAAATCAATCGAAGACATATAATACACCATATTGTTGTGCCAGAACAGTATTCAATTTTCATTGCTTGTCGTAACAGTATTGGCTTGGAAAAACAAAAAGTTGGTTAAACCTCATTTATTCCCCGTCCCCTCATTTATTCCCTATGTTATTCCTCACTTTGTCTAATCGTTGATTTCCGCTTTGCTATTGATTGAATCCTTTCATTTGGTAGTTATTTCGCATTTAGTTACTGTGTTTATTGCGGGTTTCATTGTTTGTCCGGTTGCATCGTTGATCTCAGTTACTATAAATTTATGATAAACTCACCACTTGCTTTGGTTTTGTCGTTTGTTTCCGCTTGCATTGCCTTATCGTCGTTGTTGTTATCTTGTCGCTACCTCCGTCCATCTAACTGTTCACTCTCCCCCAGTTAATCACCTATATCGTTAAATACAATCCCTCTTGGCCACAATATGGTCACCTAGCTCTCTCTAATAATAGTATATCTACCTCAACCTAACCCACACAGCTCCATATGAAATAAAAAGTCTGTATGTCTGAAGATGGCCCGAAAGGGTTGAAACTATAGACACAATTTAACAATTGAAACTATAAGTGGTAAATAACGAAGTAAAATACACTTCCAACAAACATTTTATATTTTAAAAATAGTTTTAACATTAATTACCTGTTTCCTGTACGGAATCAATTCGTTTTGGCGGCACTGGTGGTATATCAATACCCGTCATAGCATCTGTTAGTGGTAATGTTACATAATCTGAATCGGAATTCAATGTATGACTGACGCTCTTGCAAGACGGATATCTTCCCACGATCAAATCACTCAACTCTCGCGCCGTAAGTAGATTATGATGAGGTCGTTGCGAACAACCACCACAACATTTGTTGCCAATGGCACTAGCATCGGTCGACACCGAAGGTGATGACGAAGATGTGTTGACAGTCGTACAACGACAACATGACGGACGGCCCATGTCCGTCGTTATCCCCACGCAACATGTGGATGGTTGTGGATCCGTACCGTCACCACGAAATGAACCAGCTGTCGTACTAGATAATATGGAATCTGAGCGTGGACGGAAATTAGAACTGTCAACCTAAAAACAATTTAAAATACTATTTAGAAACAAATTTTGTAAACTATTATTGGCTTTAAATTGTGATTCTGAAACAATTATTGTAGCTAATGGCTTCAATGTAAATGTGAGACAATTATTCATAACATGGAATTAAAATAATATGCAAAAAAAATATATATTAGTTATTACCTGATCCATATGATTATAGCATTCACTATCAGCTGTTGGTACACCAGGCGTATTAAATTTATCATCGAAGTTCTTATTAGCTAAATTATATTCTTCGAATTGTTCTGACACGGCGTTGGGCAATGTATATTCCTCATAAATCTCGCTTTTACTATATATTTTTACACCATTATAACAACTTCCAACATCATTTGTCTTACTAGAATTGTTTCGTAAATAATTCACAGACTGACTGATATTGTCTTTCGAACGATAGTTCAAGTGATGTTTCGATGTAAAGTTCAAATTATTTGTACTGGAATGAACGCGCCGCTTGAGCTGTTCATATGAACTGGTCGAATCGCCTGTTTTCGTGCTATTTCGTGATATTTCGGATACGTTACATGCATCATAAAGCTCGGAAATATTGTAATGATAATCACTAGTTGTTTCCGTCGTTGATGGTGCAGGAGTTCCAAATTTTTCGTTATTTAATGCGACGAATTTTTTCAATTTCTCATTGGACAATTGATATTTAGAGTCGTTGAATTGGAGACTATATTCACCTGATGTATTAGCTGCTAAAAATGTATTGAGGTTATTAATAAAATTATAATTTTGACGAGTTTGGTGAGTCAGCCAATGTTAATAATTGTCAGTTTTATTAAGGAATTAAAAAGAAGAAAATAAACAAATCGAAATCCAAAATAGCAACAAATGGAGTTTTCAATTGTATGATGGGTCAAAACGCACTTAGGGGGCATGCATTCAAAGACAAAACAATCCGAAAAAAATGTATTTTAGTGCCTCGCAAAAATTCCGATATTAAAAAAAATACGTTTTCATTTCAACAGTGCTATAAAAAGCAATAATAATTAATTAACAGCATGGGATACATCCTGAAGAAGTAAGAAAAGAAAATTAATAACCCTAATAAAATAAGTTGTTCTATAGAAAAATTCGAGTTTTAAAAAAATCAACCAACAGTTTAGCTAGAAAATTAACTTCGTAGAAAATCCACTATGTATTAATTAACTAAATCAGATAAATAGCTACCAAACAGAAAACAAGTTACCAATTGGTTCAATGTACTTCATGCACTTAATATTCAAGTGTGAACAGTGGAAAATTTTTAAATATTTTTTACCTTTTGTTAGATAATCAATTTTGCATTGTCAATTAAACACAGTGTTTAAGTACCAAAAAGAGGGTATGTTGAGGATAAGTCCATCATACTCCAAGATACTCTCGCTTAATGCCTGTACTAAATACATTTGATAATATTTAAAAATCATTGATAAATTAGTGGAATATCTAGAATATACGGACTACGGTCCTTATATGCCCAGATATTTCACAAAACCGTCACGTCAAGTAGTGGAATATATGGAAGATTTGGCCTTATACTCCATATAATGCTTTCTATAAGGATATTTTACAAGACAACTGTCAAATGGAATTAACAGTCTAAAAAACTTAAATGTTGCAATATTTATATACTTGTTACTTGTATTCTCAAATAATAAAGAAGCCATCTTAACAATCTAACAGAATCAAGTAATAAGGGAAGAAAGCAGATTAAATTAATATTTTAATATCTCAAGAGATATTTTCACATAAATTAAATATTTTAAATTTATTAAAATTCACTTCTTCTTATATTTGTATACCGTCGGCGTTCTTTCGCATTGACCTATATCCGACGCAAATTCATTTACCTAAATGATGTATGTATTGTAAGAACTTTAGATATAATATATAAAACGACTGATTAGCTTTAATAAACGAGATTATCACGTTTTATTCTCATATATCTTCGTATATCAATGCCCTTGTGTTGAATGCAAACAAATAGATTCGAGGTTATGGTTATTAATATTAGCGCGAAATTTGAATGTTGATTAGAAATTACCCGGGAGTCTGCATTGGGGTTCATATATCTTCGTATATCAATGTCGTGAATGTAAACGAACATGACGCTTTATTTGGAGCTTATGTCAATTAATATTAGCGCGAAGTTTAAATGTCGATTCGATTGGAATAATGCCCCGAAGACTCCTTCGTGGGCTCATCATTCGTAGATCTTCATCTATTCACCGGTTTTATACAAATTTTCGTGTCGTTACGTGTGTTGGTGTTTGGCATTCTACGAGAGAGGGCCTTGTATAGATATTGTTTAGGTATAATTACTATAAATGCTTATGGTTTAAATGTACGCAATCATTAGTTTAAATATGGTGGTTTGAAAGCCTAGCATTCTACATGCAGGTAAAGCAGAGTTCTGCATCATTGCATGTTTATAGTGTTGTACATTCTATGAGAAATGGCGGTTGTTGTGTAGGTAAGATGATTACAATAGCAATGGATGTAATGAAATATGTACTTTTACTATAAGTACGCCGTGTGGTTGAGGATTTGAACCGGTTTCTAGTAGAGTAAATTAATAGAAGTCAAGGGCGCAAGTCACTGCACTACTTGTTTGCATGGATAGAATTGCGTTTTATGATATTTATAAAAAAAATCTTCACATACGTGTATAGATGTTATACGTGTATAGGCATACATACATAAATGTTATAAGTAAATACGCTACAAGAGTTCCAGACCAAAAGTCCTATAAGAAATACATAAAGCAAAAATTGAACTGTCAAGCCGACATTATTTCATCTAGCACGTGCTCGTTCGTAGATATTTCTATTAAAGTGTAGATAAGAATGTAAACAAACATTTTGACGCCGCGTTTTTAAGGTTATGTTTATTAATATCATCGCGAAATTTAAAATGCATGCCGGTAATGTGGATTTATGCGTCATTGCGTGACTATAATGCTTTTCATTCAGCGGAAGATGCGCCTGCTGTCAAGATAATATTTTGTATGTTTAATAAACTTGTAAACACCCATTACAATTTTCGTATTTCGTTTACGAATGATTAGCCCTTGGAACAGTCTTCGGTGCAAACTCTCGGTTAATATCTAAATAACATTCAAATTTCGCGCTAATATTAATTGACATTATGAAGCTCAAAATAAAGCTTCATAATGTTTTTTACATTCATGACATTTCTATATTAAGATATATGAATTCCAGGTGCAGTCTCTGATGCATTCAACATTCAAATTTCGCGCTAATATTAATAACAATAACCTCAAATGTGTTTGTTTGCATTCAACACAAGAGCATTGATATACGAAGGTATATGAGCTCCCGAAGCAGAGAAAAAAAAAACAAGGTAAGAGGAATAATGCATGCAACCTGAATCATCCGAAGTATTCGCCAATATTACATATATTACAATATGTAAACGGAATGCTCCGGTATTCTAGTGAGAATGAAATGTCGGAGAACCCCCCAATTCCCTCTACTCACGCATTTTATCTTTAACTAACCGAACAAAGTCATAATACTAATTGACACTATCTGCTTTTTGAGCATCGTTTACTTCACACAATATTGTCGTTTACTTCACACAATATTGTTTGTATTTCGAGCTTATTAATGACTGTTGTTGCCTTTATTTCACAATTATATGTCTATCAATATATTTCTTAAATTAATTTTAAAATCCGAATGCAGCATCTTATTGTCTCGAAGTTTTATTACAAATTGATTGGATTATAAACTTTAACAAACCTGATTCAAGGGCACTGAATCTACCATTTTCTGATGGTGCAGTGCTTCCCGTTAAACTATATTCGCCAGTGGTACTAGCATCTTCAACTGAACAATTCTCAGCATTAACAATATCTTGCACTCGAATGCCTAAAAAACATAAATGTAGGTGATAAAATATTTATCTTTTAAATGACAAAGATCAATTAAAATGATTCGCTAATCGACGTTAATGTTTAGGTTAGTTAGTTATAGTTTCAATTTAGGTTAATTAATTATAGTTTCAATTTACATAAGTGAATCTCTTTAAAATATTTCAATGGATGGAGTACAGAAATGCAACCCATCTATCATGTATATTGGGTTGCCTATATTGTAAGTCAAATGATTATAGTTTTGAGCTTACGGCTTAAAAATACTACTGCAAACGAGATAGACATAGATGGATATAGGTTAATCATAGTCAGTTAGACATGGCTCATACATAATTTTGCAGCTATCATCGGTGAATCCACCATTTTGAATAGGCGGATGATTTAAAGTAGAAATTAGTGGTTTACAATCGGTAAACACTAGTGCGAACCAATTTCTTGTCTTTCCTGTCGTCGCAGTATCATTCGATACTACACAATCAAGAAATTATGATAATGATATTAATACGATCAACAAAGATTAACTTGTGAACAAAAAAGTTCATCTCTCATTATAGAGTTATCTATCTATTATTAATTAATAAAATATGGGTTATATATTGAAACTATATCTTCTCGCATTCAAAAAAGGTTAAAATTAACTCATCAGAAACGCGTTTCCAATAGGATAAAATAAAATAATGGAGTCAAAAAGTCCCAAAACCTTCATAGTTTTTATAACTTATACATCACAAAGCAAAAACAATACCTCTTTCCTCAGCTGTTGCATAATCCGATTCTCCGCTCACGGTACTAGCTGTAGTCATTGTATAGATACCGCTGGTATGACTGCTTGGTGGCGCCGGTGCATTAACTGGACCACGAATAGAACGCTTTCCCGTAGTTTCAACGTTTCTATGATTTGAAGTATCACCATAAAACGCACTAACATTAGATGACTGTTCTTCGTCCTCATCCGTAACTCCTACTTAAAAATAGAAATAAACAAAAATCAGATTTTGATATTCCTTCAACTAATTGTGCATAATCACAAAAAAAAAGCGCAATGAGCACGCGTTGATAAACTATGATCGTTTAAAGATTTTAAACATACTAAACGATCATTGGCTATTTCATTCGCTATGTTCTATGCACTTGGCTTTTATGGTGATTCCAGAATGTGAGGCCGTTCCAAATTCAACGCTGATGGGGCAATAATAAGCGCGAAGACCTAATTCTGTCTCTAGACAAAATTTTAGTTACTAGATTCTTTTAATTCCAAACAAAACTAGTTTAAAATAAAAAATAAATATATAAAACTTGGTTTGTTTGATATTAGATGCACATATAAAACAATTCAAGAAAATATTTCAGTGTTCACTACTACAAATCCAAGAAACCATATTCAAATGTTATCTAAAATAGAACGTTATGCTTAAACTCGCCTCAAGATCTCAACAAAACTTTTCGGTTAAGTAAAACATTCATTGAACACTTGATTAGTACTACAAGAGCTTAAAATGGGTATATGTAATCATGTGAAATATAAAAAAATATGAAAATCCATAAAAAATTAATAGAAAAAAAAACTGTGAGCTTAAAACATACCTATACTACTGACATTAGCCAATCCCAAGGTACTATTATCACCACAACTTGTTGACGACATTGTTATATTTGTTGCTGATAATTCTCCCGCTTCTTGCAAAGACAAAGTGCCAGCTTGTATTGGTGTTGTTGTTGCTGTATGCGATGCATCGTCATTAGAACTGATTAGGGAATTTTGTGCCGTATGCGAAAAACCCAATTCTAAACTACTGGACGTTGATGGTCGACGCTGTTTGGATTCTATAAGTTAAAAAAATATGATTAGCCTTCGAGTGGGCGCGCAGCAGCAATTTGCTGTACAGATTACTATTTTCTAGGTAAACTTTTAATGGATGGTACGTTGCACGTCACATCTTGCACGGGAATTATCTTAACCTATGTGTGCAAGTCATTGCAAAATAAATTTCACGGTATGTCGTTGTGTATTTTGCATTGTTCTTCATATCGCACCGAACGTGAAATTCGCAAAATAACTTTGATCTTCTTGAAATAATAGTGATTTTGGGATATCACTATTATTTCTGAAGCCCAATTAGAAGAAATTGTAAATATTATGAGTTACATTGAAGCTGAAGGAGACGAAATTGCGGATAGTGATAGTGATTTACATGAAGGGAAAATTGAGCTAGACAACTCCGATACTACTTGAGAACAAAATATGTCAGAGGAGGATGGATTGTTTTCTAAATATTTTATTGGAAGACAAAATAAGTAAGTGGTATTAAACACCGTTTCTACATCTAAAACAAACAACAGAATATAAGAAAAGTTCCTCCTGGATTGAAAGGGAATGGACTTCAAACAAAAACAGAAATTCAAACATTTTTCACAATTATATAGATCTGATTGACGAAGTTCTATAGTTTACAAATGCGTTTTACAAATAATAGTTTTCTTTTTATTTTTGGTAAATAGTTAGTAGTCTATTAAAATCAAGATATTGTGTTGTGTTTATATTACAATGAAAAAAAACTTATCCAAGTGGAGCAAAAGAAACGCAGAACTGTAAAAAATCAAAAAGTTTGTTTCAGATTTAATCATTTTTCGATAAACCAAAAGGGAAGGAATTAACACCTCTTACAAATGTGGAGGAATCGGATAATATTCCAACGGTATCACAGATAGATGATGATGCAGTTGGTCTAGAAAGTAAATACACAAAGTATTTACTTTCCATATCGTCTTCTCAAAATAATTCTACCCAATGATGAATCATGTGAAAGAGACTAGTTATGTTGAAAAAAAAACTGTCTTTATTTTGTGTATAATGTTTTGTTAATTAGATGGATTGAAGTGCATCTATTCTTGGTAGTTCATCAGGTTAGAATATTGAAAGAGGTTAGAGAAACTTGAAAGACCACATTACAACTTAATATAACATAAACAGAATTATGCTCATTGAAAATCGCAAATTAAAAAAGCGCGATCAAACTCTACACTAAGTTGTTCAGTCTTAAAGCAGGCAACAGATGAAGCCTGAAATTGGGAAGAAATTTTCAAGCGAATTTTAAAAATAGTACTTTTATTTAGGTGAGCAAGATTTATCATTTCTAGGCTCTAACGAATGTATTGGCGATGCTCATAATGGAAATCTTCTGGGGATCGCAGATTTACTTAATAAGTACGATTCTATATTATATGATCATGTCAATAGATTTCGCGAGTTCCACGAAAAAAAAACAAGCGTACACAAGTTCACTATCTGTCCTCATTAATTCAAAATGAATTTATTAAGATTTGTGGACCTTTGGTTCAAAACAACCTTCTAGAAGAGATTCTAAATGGTAAATATTCTAGGATAATAAAGATTCCAGGTTTTCATCTGAGGAGTAATTCTTTTACGCATTTGACTCTGCCTCTTTTATGCCTGACTCTTTTACTCACTTAACTCTTTTTGACTCTTTTGATTAAGAGTTAAAACTTTGACCTAACTTTTGACTACGCAAAAGAAAGGATTTTAAATCGCACTTTGAATTCTGGAACTCCTAAAACAATTTAAATTTGATTTCAAACTCTGTAGTGGACAAGCGTATGGTAACGGCGGCAATATGGTGGCACAATTTAATGGTATCCAAGCTGTTGTACAATAACAAAATTTTAACAGTGTTTTATCAATCAGCGGAAACCACACATGAATTTAGTACAAGTTGATAGTGTGGAAACATGTAATGAGGCTATATTATACTTCGGAAGAAATCAGCAAATGTATAATTTCTTTAGCAGTAGTCACAGAGATGGGAAATTTTAGAGAAAGTTGTACATTTTTCACCTCATTCTAAATCGAATACAAAATGGTCTACACCGAAACGGTAAAACCACTCGTAAACTACCTATCCGGTATAAAGGCTGCTGTAGATGAAGCAGAGTTATTTAACCTCCAATCCCATGCCCATAGTGAATTACATTCCATTAAGCAATATTTAGATACCTTCGAATGTCTTCTGTTATCAACGATTTGGTTTGAAATTTTTAATTTCTTATAGCAAAGAAATCTAGTGATAGAAGCCCGAAATGCAACTTTATTCTTAGGATAGAATACTTTTAAAGGAGAATTCTTTCTTCGGATGTCATACAAGAATTGCTCAATGAGCCACAAAACAAAAGAAATCAATCATAATAAATACATAACTGAATAATAACTAAAAATAATACTTACTACATTGAATAGGTGGTGACAATACAACAGTACTACATGATGAACTACATTGCGATGGTGATCCAGCAACACATTTAATCTTAGATCCGCTTCTTTGACTGGAAATTATACGACAACTTTCATTCGAAGAAGAGCCGCGTCTACTTTCATCCAATGCAAGTCTCATACCGTTACCAGTATTACAGCTACTACCACTGCTGGTATTCTTCGGTGAACAGCTCAAATCCAAATCTAAATCTTCTTCAGATAGACATGCCTGTATAGAGGATGAAAATGATTCAATAATCATAATATTCGATACGAAAAGGATTAAAATTGTTATTTTCAACTTCAAGAGGACTTACCGAGCTATGCTTCCATGAAGCTCTAATATTAATACCATTAATATCTGTACCGATAGTACTACTAAGTCCATTACATAAACTAGCTGTGCAAATAGCAGAAGATGAAGCAGCTGAGCCTCGACTACTGCATGGTGCACTATCAAGTAAATGAGCGAGCGCTAAACTCTCAGTGGACTGTGCCGGTGGGCTTGTTATCATAATTTCGAGTTCGTCTTCCGAATGGACTCGATCACTTACTATACCCGATGTCGTATTCGACGATGTACTAGAGATGACTGATATTCGGTTTTCACCATCCCATCTATAAAATATTAAACACCAAGAAAATTATAGTACATTATCACGAGGTATTTGTTTATTGAGATTGGTTGGTATACAGGTGTGAATAACATGGAGTGGTTTACAATTGTTATAAACTTTTATTTTTACAGACATTAAACATGGTATGATATTCATGTTTGATTGTTTAATTGCGTGGGTTAAATTGCGACCACGGGGAACGTGTCGCATACAAACTGTACGCAATGTATAAATTTTTTTGTATTATGAACTTATTATTTTTGAAGATAATTTTTTATTATTTCATTATTATTACGTTGATCAAGTTATTATCAATTTGACGAATAGTCAATTGCATGATCTTTGTAAATAATACTAGAAACGCATAGTTAAATATAATGTGAAAAAATAAAGACTTATGTGAAGATTACTTAGTTTTATATGAAAGAATAAATAGACTTATATGAAGATTATGTAGACTTAGATGAAGATGAAATAGTCTTATACTGAAAAAGAGTTAACCTTATGTTGACAAACAATAGATAGACTTATGCTCAAGAATGGCTAGACTCTAAGGGGAACATATTTTTGTAGGAATTATGTTAACTAGTTTGGTTTAATTAGGATTTCTATATCCTTGTTGTTTAAAATTCGAGGGCGAATTTTCTTGGTTCTTTTTAGTTTTATGATAGCTAATTTTATGCAGTAAACACTTCTAAATTATTTAAATAATTCATGGCTGGATTCTTTGAAATGTTAGTGGTTTAACTATATTGTGTGCAAGACGAAATAGTTAAAAGAAGTGCAAATCTTAGTTAACACTTAGAGTTTCATTTAAGCTTCGATTCATAAAATAAAGTATATTTTAAAACATTTAAAACATCTTAATTAAGTTAGAATTTCACCATGGGAATCGAAGGGCAGCGTTATTTCTTCCGTTGAGTAAAAACAAGGCCAATCACATCAATTAGACAAATTATGTGTAGCATACGGGATCGTCGCTGATTAGTGATAATCAATAGATAGCACAGCTACTCTTATCAGTGAGAATGGATCTGATTGGTAATCAATCAATAGTTAGTTATTCATATCTGATTGGAATTACATTAATCGTGGCGATAGGAATTAAAAAAAGTAGGATTCTGGTAAGTACATTAGATGACTGCAAATTTACCATTAGAAGGGGTCAAGTAGTAGAGACATCTATCGTAATCTTGGTAGGAAATTTGCTAGCCAAAGAAATGAATAAAACCTACCCAGCACCCAGATAAAGGGAATTTGTTGGTTAAAGGCTGAACCCTTGTCAGACAGGCTTTTGAAAATAAAATCATGAATTAAATTATAATTTATTCTAAAATTAATATATCATTAATAAATTAACGTATTAAATAGATATCGCTAGTTTGAATTCTTGGAATAAATAAAATCTGGTAGGCAATAAGTTTATTTATTGAGGTAAATTAAAATAAATCGAAATGAATTAATAAGGTAACTGTGTATAAATATAAGTTAAGTTTGTGCTGGTACGACCAACAGAAAACTGTAAGTAGAATAATTTCATAATTAATTTGGGAATTTATTGGACGAACTTGAACGCCATTTTTATTAATATTTTCGCAATAATTGAATACAAATATTATTTTATTTCATTATTTTGGTCTCTCTCTTGTCCTTTTACTATCGAGAGAGTATGGTGACATCATGTCTCAATTGCTCGGATCGTAGTTCTCCATCCTTCTCTGTCTTGAGCTGCAAGA
>WYDF02012326.1:0-13581 GCA_009867245.2 Adranes taylori
TCTTACTCGTTAATTCCTCTTCTCACAGATACAATAATATTTATATCCCTTATTAATTGCTATTAAAATTAAAAAAATCCAGGGGGCGCCGGTTAATATTTTTTCTGGAAAGGGGGCGATAGGTCAAATAAGTTTGGGAATCACTGCTATAGAGTTTAGGATTCATCCTTCTGTACTTTCCCAAAAATTTTATAGACAAATATTTTCTTCCTGGCAGGATTCTTGGTCAGTAGCTTTACTTACTTCTGGGATTCTGAGAGGCGTTTTTGTAGAATTAATCCTATAATTAAACGTTCGTTTGGTTTAAGTTTCTCAATATCAATTCTCGCAAAATTATATTCACCATCTGTAGGCCCAGAACGGGAGATTGTTTAATTCCCCGTTCTGAAATGCTCATCTTTTTAGAACAGGATTGAAAGATGATCCTTTCTGCTTATGGAGATCTTGATCATTTGTTTTTCTAATGTTCTGCTAATGCTGATAATATTACAACGCTTATGTCTGATCTCCATCATTTTAAAGTTGTGTCCCCTTATCACATTGATAATCTCTTGACTTTAATGGATGTAAACATAATAAATTTTCTAATAAATTTCTTGTCCAATTCTAGAATCATTTTATAATATTTGGGTATATTTTACTGGTGTAGATAAGTATTGACTTATTCAACATTTACTACATGTGCTCTTATACCTAAAGGTATGTCTTTATTTGTTTACCCTACGACAATTCATGGCCGGTGATAGGTCTATTAGACGAAAATAAACCGAAGTTAAATAAGTATCAAGACAAGATACCTCCAATTTATTGGTTAAGGTGTTTATAAAGTATTGAAATCTTTAATACTCCTTTAGTTTTATAAAATAAATATAATCAAGTTTTATAAAATAAATATAATCACACCAAAAATGATGCCGTATATAAAAATGAAGCAATATTGAATGTAAAAATATTTTTAATTTCTAATTATATAATTTTTCATATACTATTTTCTAAATTTAGAAACAACTTGTTTAATTCTTTCTTCATTATAATTAACATAAAAATGGTTGGTGAATATATAACACTTGAAGTCAGGTATGATAATTTTTAAATATAAAAAAATGACATAAGTGTTAAGGTTAAAATGGACGTTGCAAAATCTTCAGAGTGACAATAATGGGACTGATCCTATCGAACCATATTGCATAACACAAAATAGTGTATACTTTTGGAGCTTTGGTGTTTCTACCGTGTTTCATTATTTAACGTTAGCTCCAAACACACTATTATTTACTAGACAAAATAATTAAGCAATTAGCTTTAAAAAGTACTCCGTAATTTAAAGTTGTCAGCTATTGGTTTTCAAATAAGCATTTACCTAGAGAAATAATTCATCTCGCGAAATACTGGTTTATTGGTGTCATTTCAGAGCGCGCTTTAAGAAAAAAATGTAAAATACCGTTCGTTTAAGAATCTACCGTAAAACATCAAACATCCATTTGGTGTACTTAGCTAAGTTTGCTAAATTGGACCCAGTGGCGAGAATCTGCTGTGTTAAGAATATTGACACTACAAAACAAACAGGAACCAGTCTCATTCAAAACTTGCTCAAAATTGCATCTGTTCGTTGCGCTCCGAGAATTCAATATCGGTCATTTGGTAAAGTTTATAATTGCACCCGTTTGTTTGTTGCTCATATTAAATTACCATCGCCAAAGGATAATCAGCTCGCAATTACAACATGTTGCTCCAGTCTAGTTTACTAGAGACGAAACTTGGTTCCCGGGCTTCCGCCGACATTAGCTATTTATTATCTTTGCGCTACACTACATAATTGTAAGCTCAAATTAGTATATTAGTAAATTAGTAATTAAATTAGTAAACTCGGGTTAAATAACCAATTGCAGTAATTCGAAAAAATATCCACACGATTCAAAACATCCCCCGAACCAATATACAGTCCACTGCTCCTACATGTACAGCAGGTAACATAATGTGATTTAATCCATGTAACTATATTAAACCCCAAGCATAAGGAGGCTATAGTACACACTTTTTATTAACACTTCTATATGAAATAATAATAAATATTACGTTAGATATTATCATTAATTGCAATAAATTTACGATCTATATTCTATCATTTAACGGAAATTTAATACAAAACGATGGTGCTTCCTATAACCATTGGTAAATAAACCGAAATTAAATTCAAAACATAGTGCTATATTGGTACCCATATCGGTTACGTAATTAACGCTTATTGTCTCGTCAAACATTTACTCGTTAGTATCAGGACTTTGTCGATAAGACAGGAAACTTAGTTTGTCGACACATTTAAAAATGTTTTATAGGCCCATTAAATTTTAGTGTAGGAAAACTTTATTACTAAAAGTATCAACCTAGCTAGAAGCTGTAATGGTTCTTACGAATTTGTAGCTTGAACGCTTCCTCTTTCATCTCTCATAGTACCAATGAAAGATGCCAAATTAATCAAAATATGAGTATCTAAGTGATTAATAAGCAGTTTGGTGTGATATTCTCGCTTTAATATAATATATGAATTTAATTTAGGATTTAAAAATAAAGTAATTAAACAAGCATTTTCACTTATAAAATAAATAACATTTAAATATGTTTAATATACAATTTGTATATGGTATATTTACAATATAAATCTTAGATATCGAATCTGATATTGTGTATGATATTGAATAGTGAATATGCTAAATAGTGAATATAATACACTGTAAATATATATATAACAAAAAACCGGGCCCAATTAAAGGGTAGATGGAAGTTCAAAATATTGGCATTGAATTAGTTCGTACATTCACTTCATGTAAGATCGTCTACATATCTTGTTGACTACATATTGTTATAAACACAATTAATTATTATGCCCTGAAATAACACATAAT
The DNA here is from genome assembly GCA_009867245.2 of Adranes taylori. Lineage (NCBI taxonomy): Eukaryota > Metazoa > Arthropoda > Insecta > Coleoptera > Staphylinidae > Adranes > Adranes taylori. The sequence goes on from WYDF02012326.1 coordinate 2,904, forward strand.
GTTTATATATTAGAGAAAACTAATAATTTAATGTTAAACACCAAAAATATATGGAATTACAGAAATAATTCCACTACATTGGTTTGAAATAAAAACAATTTCAGTTTCGTAGGTAAAATTCTTTCATTCGACCGATTCATTTGACACAAATTTTAGTACTGCCAAAAAAAATTTTAAGTTTCAGAAATAGGAGATAGTCCAAAGGAGTTAAAACTGATGAAGCGGCATAAATGTCAACTGAGATTATTTTTGCTAAACGGTACAACTTGAATTAGCCGATCTCTTTTTTCCATCGATTCCCTTGGATATTGCTTTCCTACAGCAATATTTAATCGGTAAAAATAATGTGTAGCAAGCAGTTCATAGTAATTGCTATTGCCTTCTCAAGGTAATCAATTAAAATAATTCCTCTTGCGTTCCAAACAAACTGACACCCCACAATTCTAGTGAATGAAACTCATTTCGACATTATCAGAGTCGATTCGTCATGTTCTAGACATTGCCTTGACTGCTAATTCATTTCTAGACTACAAGTTTTATCTAGATGTCAAAAAACCACGCAAAAACCGTAGCATTCTTTCCACAACACTTTTATACGTCTGTTGTAAATACGCGATTGTTCTAGAGATAATGTCAATACTACACCCAGTTATAAAACATATTACCATAGAAGATATGCCTCTATAAAATTACGTAATCCTGCATAATAAATAAATAAAAATAATTATTTAGTCCGTATCTGGAAAGACTAAAAGTATAAAACATACATTATTATTGATGTCGCTGGCAAATAACACATATTTTCTATTATAAGATAAACAAAACATGATTTTTGTTATGTATTAATCCAACGCTTTGTGCTATCCTACTTAGAATACGTTAGGGAGAGTAGGGGAGATAAATTGAACCCCTATCTAATCGTATGAAGCAAAGAGAGGTAAACAGTCGCTTGCTTTACTGTCACAGAAACTAGCTGTTTAATATGTATTACGTTTTCCGTATATAACGTCTATGACGGTTTATGCACGCCACCTGTGTTTGTATATAAAGAGTGTGATTATGTAGATATGGGAGAGGCATATGGACTGCTCGCACGCTCTACTGTTACCTGTGTAAGAAACTGCGGCGGGAAGAAAATGATATGCTTGGCTCATCGCTCCTATTGGTACTACGTACGCTGACTTTCTGCCATAACGTATCGAGTACTGCCGAGAGAGGAATTGCGTATTGTGTTTCGCGCAGGTTAGTATTAATACGAAGATTTGCATATGATTATATGAATAGACCGTATAAGGTAACAAATGTGGTGTAGTTGACAACACACTGACCCGCATAAGAGAGCGACAGTTGAGTGACGACTCCCATCTGTAAGTAGCGAGATTTTGAATAGAATTATTTAGTTCTCATTTAGAGAACTCTAAGATGAGCCGTCCAGCAGCAGAGCGACCAGCCACGACAGTCAAACCGATACAATGGACAAAGCGACAGCCAGCAACAGTCACCGAGATAATAACACTTCTGTGTATACTTCTTTCCAGTGCGCGTCACGGTTAGATGTAGTCACTCAGCAATAGTAACTTCAGTACCCACTACGGTGTTAGGCGCCTGTAGTGCTTCATTTTCTTTTTATACCTTACTAGAGTGTAGCTAGTGCGCATCAGTCAGTTGTACAGTCACCCGATAACAGTAACACCAGTGCCCATCAAGGTATTATAGTAATGCTATCCCGTACCTCCTACTGAGGTGTATACTTCTACACAGTGCGCACACGGATAGTTTTAGTCACTCGACGACAGTAACACAAGTTCGCATCACGGTGTTAGGCACCTGTAGCAGACCCCCGCCTTCTCGATGTATTATTAATTGTTTGTACATGCTTTCTGCAATATTACTGTTGTATTATTTTATCACCGCACAGTTGAATTAATTTCCATGCACCGCTATTATTTAGTTTGATAATTATTATCAACATACATTTGTACAGTTTTATTTGCACCACTTATCTATATTGATTTGTTAGATCGCTAACCTCTAGACTACTCACGTACTCGTAGCTGCTCGTGCACTTAGTAAACCACTGAGAACCGGAGGAACAACAAGATCACGCTCTAACCTGCGGTCCCGGATAGCAGCGTCGCGAGGGAGAGTCTATCACAATCCATCTTGCGCAAAATTTTTCTAGTGTCGTTCAAAATATACAATTAAGTAAGCCCACACAATTGAGACGCTTGTCAACTTAGCTAAACTCACGAAGTTACCCTCGTCTGGCGGCTAAAATCTAAATTATTTTGGAAACTAATTTCTAGGCTCGAATACAAATGCATCGATCATGGTTGTGTTCTGCCAGGCTGTGTTCTGGTGCATAAAAAACAGTTCAAAAGTGCAGTAATATAATAACGAAAATAAAAACAATACGGAAAACAAATATAAATAATTAATAATATGATGGGATGATGACGGTAACTCTAAATACACGATATGAATAACTGAAATAGTAGGAATGTTAGAAGTCTAAGATTCCTACTTGAAAATGTAGGAATTTCAGAACATCGTAATAATCGTAATACGCACTAGCGTTATTTTTGGCAACTGACTACAACTAACCGTGATGCGGACAGGCTAGAAGTATACACCCCAGTAGGAGGTATGGGACAGTACTGCAATGACGCGTGACACCCTGATGGGCACTGGTGTTAATATTGTCGAGCAACTACAACTGACTGTGATGCGCACAAGCCAGAAGTATATACTCTAGTAAGGTATGACAAGAAAAGGAAGCACTATAAGCGCGTAACACCGTGATGGGCACAGATGTTACTGTTGCTGAGTGACTACAACTAACAGTAATGCGCATTGGCTAGAAGTATAGACTCTAGTTATACAGGAGATGAAAGGGTAAGAATCTCCTTGTTCGTGGCAAAGCCGCGGCCGCAGGCTGCGGTAATTAGGACCGTAAAGCGGGAACACGGAAAAAGGGTAATAAAGTAATACGGGAACACATATTCTTAAAGTTTTATCAGGCATATCGTTGGTCACGGCTATTAGGCCATGTGGCAAAGCCGTGGCCATTTAATATCAGAGTCAGGTTCATTTCAAATCAGACTGAGCCACAGTGAAGCGCGGCCGGGTGTAACTGGTCTATACATATAAAAGAGGATGTATGCATGAAAGTGTGTATATGTGTTACCTATGGGCTACACACATACACTACATTCTAAACCCATTCTAAACCGCATACCCTAAACACACATTCTAAATCGCACAACCAATTTCAATCAAATTTTGAGGAAAACTTTAGCATAATATAACTAGTAATCCTGTGACTTTGGTGTAGATCTGGAATACGGAAATACGGGATCACGGGAATAAGGAAACTAATATAAAATGACTGATTTTTTACGCGTGAAAAACACATCTTTATTAACAGGATTTTATAAACTTTTATAAACAAACATGTTTTATATTAGCGACTTGACTAAATATATTATATATAAAATTACAATTACGTATCCACCATAAAAGCTACCACAATGGACGTGTGATATGGATGGTACAATACAAAAGCCTTGAAGAAAATAATTGATATGTATTGGAGCAATTGATAAGCCCTTCAGGGTGTAGAACATAGATACGTAAAACATATCTACAATATATACCGCGTTGCTGATACTATAACATTAGAGTAAGAAATTATTAGATTTCGTAAAAGTTGACCGTAAATGAATTTAACTCTTTACATTATACTAAAACTTTAAACAATGCCAATACAAATAAAATAATTCGTAAACATTAAATTAATATTATATTCAATATTTTATTAAAAATACAAAAAATAAATATTTCAATTGATTTCTATTTAAATATTCTGCATTTCTCCAGTTATATGCAGGTAACCCCCTTGATTGCGACCCTTATAGGTAACTCCCTTGAAAATAATTTTTTACTCACGCTTCATAGCTGTCCCGTATTCCACACTTCCAAATACGCAAGCTCACAGGCTCACAACCTATAAACGAAGAACACTTCAGATTCAGATTTCCGAGTGCACTACTATAGTGATGCAGAAACCAATTACCACGGCAGAAGACTGTCACGCAGATCTTTCCCACATCCACCAGCTCGAATCAATGCACCCCCTGAGGACCTTCCTCGAGATATATATACGAAACCATACCTCTTTCCCTCACATGATCATCTCGCTGACACTACGCATAAATATTTAAAAAAACAAAAAGAAAACAAAAAGTTTTATTTTTCCTCTCCCTTTCCACAACACCCTTCTTCCTTAAGTCAGTTCACCCCATCCAACCAAATCCCTTATCAATTGATCAAGCTATGGCACGAACAGCTGACTCACTAACAGTGCCAGACTGAAGAGGATGATAAATCCTAAAGCCTCAATAAATTCTCCTTACTTACACAATCCCAACGAGCGGTGGAGTTTAATTGGTCACATCTCATACTATTGCGAGCACCGGGCATGCTCCATCATTTCATGATTCTCCACCTCCCACGTAAAAGAACTGGTTTACACAGGTATAGTTCCTAGTAGAGTAGAATATAACAGCGAGGAGAGTAGACTCTACTCGCTACTAGACCACAAATGGCTTGAAACCGTTCACACGAGAGGAGCAGGAGCGGAATTAGCGGTCGCAGGACCCTGCATTGGGGATCCTGGGGTCAACGAGTCCAGGACTGGGTATTATTCAAATAACGCTTTATTTTGTTAAATAAAAAAATTATTTGGTGGAACATTTATCTTTTGCGGGGAGAGCGAAATTTTGATGTTCCGCCACTAGAAAGGAGACTAATCGTTTAGTACTAGTTCTGTCCTGGTGTTGTTATTTTCGGTTTTCGTACAGGAAAATGATTATTAACGAACAGTAAATTTTTACATAAAAATTGAGTTCTCAGGGAGGAACCCTGAGAACTCACTTATCTCAAATATTATAATAAAGTACTCAAATTCATATATGGATAAGCATATAAATATATATATATATACGCAATAACGATGTAATATAATTTGGTTAATTGTTCTTAATATTTATAACTTCATATTTATACCTCGATTCGCAGTTTTAATTTGAATGTATAGCTTCTATTCAAAATTCAAGATTCCAGATTTTGTTAAGATGATTTTTTTGCTATTTTTAACTTGCTATTATTAGAATAGCAAGTTAAAAATAGCAAACTAAAGATAAATTGATTTCTAATATTATCTTGTTCTCCTGACTGAATTTTGGCCTCTCTTCTGCTTCTCCAGGACGTCGGTAGAACTAAATGGTTGAATGATGAATGGTCAACAAAGATATTGTAGGTTGTTCAAGCTGGTTAGTATATATGAAATACGTAGTTGATGGCGTGAGATAAGTTACGATGTAATTTTTGACGGACAAAACTAATGTTAATGCATATGAAGGATTGATTCGCTGTCTCCGAAGTAGTAGCGGAATAATCGTGAATGTATATCTTCACGTGTTACTCTGCAGACCAATTCCTTTCCTGGAGTAGGGGGTAATGGCAGGAGCTGTGGGTGGTAGTGACGAACCGAGGCGTGATGTGGACTCTACTTGTTGCTTCGGTGGAGTAGATGGAATGGTTGCGTCTAATGGTTGCGTGGTGTACGTGGGCAGCGCTTACTTGTTAGGTCTCTCGGGTGACCTATCTCTATCATTTCCGCTGATTTAGTGAGCCTGCCGTTTGGCATCTCTGTTCATCTGACGTTGCCCTCCTCGTTTTTACAACGAAGGCGTAGATTACAAGAAAGGATTTTATTTATAAAAGCTTTATCAGCGAGTGAGAAGAAATGAAGATTAAATGACGACAGTTCGAAAGATTCAGCAGAAAGTTATAAATGTAATATGTGTATACCTGATTTGATGTTTATAAAAGTTTACTATTTGTTGTGGGCGCTTACTTTGATCCAAATTAGATTCAAGACAGCGATTTTGCTCGCTGTTCATTAAAATATATTTAATCACTTAATGGTGGTTTATGCTGATCGAGACGTGTAAAGTTGCTCACTTGAAGACGATCAGTACAAGAGCCAAATGAGTCTGGTCAACGCTGGCTTGAATGGGTCCTTTTTTATAAAACTAGCCGGGAAAAAGTTACTTGTGGTAGTCGGCCGGACCATGGCATTTTTGTAGCTCGACGGCTTCCAGGTCTTGACTTGAAGGAAATTTATGCTAAAAGTTTTAAGAAGTGGAGAGCTATTACCAATGAAAAAGCATTTTTTCATCCGTTGTAAATATTAAGAAGCAATATTGCATTATCGCTTTTCTATAAGTTTTTCTCCAATTAAAGTCAAGCGAAGAATTGTTAGAGAATTACCCTTGCAATTATAAAAACAACCAATAGGAAAATATCTTGTAGGTACATAAGCATACGTTTACGATTTCTTATCGAAGTAATAATAGTAAACAAAATGAGCGATTTCGCTGCAAGGCCGTGCCAGGCTACGTGAGATAACTCTTTGGTGTATATGTATGTGTCTTCCGCGTGATTTCTCGTACAAGGCTGTACCATACATATTTCTTTCCCGCAAATGAGTTTTGAACGCAAGTGTCCAATAATTGATGACAAGTATTTAAATCCGTTAAATGAGAGTTAAATATCTATAAAATATAATCAAGTTAAATCAAGATCATAAAACAAACATACCGGATTATGTCATATTGGAATAATAATGGTTGAAGGATAAAAATGAAAATCAAAATTCCTTGATGAAAAAGAAGAAGTGAGAATTACGTCACTTCGCCGAAATATTGGAATTTGTATTTATAGTATTAACCCTAGTAATTTATAACTTATAATCAATATAATATTAACTGATTATATGACTACAGTCGGCATATCAGTAAGCTACATATTTTTTTCTTGAAAAAAAGGGTCCCGCATTTCTCTCTACGTATATTCTCTGGTTGTGCCATCGACGTGCCGCAACTAACGTGCTACATTATGCCCAAAAAGTGAGTAGTCTTGCCGGCGACTATACACCGAAAAGGGTACGTATAAATCAAAGATAAATATCTCACTTCTAACATTAATCGCAGCTTTAAACCTTAAAGGTTCTGCCTAATACGAAACTGATATTTAGTGAATTAAAAATAGACTTCATATCCTCAACGTGCTGCTGTTTCTTTTTATTACATTATTATAAGAAAAGTGAATTCCGATGTTTTCTCTCCCTCTTTTGTAAAATTAGTAAAAAAATTTAATGGATTCGAAATTAATATACAATTATTATTTGCATCTTTGAAAAAATAACGCCACTCGAGATTGAACCAGAGATTTGAACCGAGATTTGAACATATCCGGTCGAGTGCTCTATCCATTTAAACTAGCGGGTGTGATATTTTTACGTGGCGAAACCTTCAAAAGGCGAAGAATGAGCGATGCATCCGACAGTGTGGGATTTGTACCCTAACAAAAACTCCACTCCCTGTTGGGATTGTATATCATTTGGGGAGTTTGGAGAGTTTGATTGAAGGAGGCTTTATGATTTATCATCCTCTTCAACCTGGAACTGTTAATCAGTTCATTCGCTTCGCTTCGCTGTAGCATTCGCTTTACAGCCAACCGAACCTGTAATACCTTGGACATAGCATTGTCAACTGATGAGGGACTTTGGTTTAGCGGGTATGATAACAAACAATCTCTAATGTGTTAAACTCTCGCAAATGTCGTTTACGATATGTTACTACTTTAACTAGAATTGTAGAACCCGACACCGCTGTCAGCTCACTATTCGTGCGTTTTTCGAGCAACATGACTCCACTTGTCCTGTTTTGATCTTAATATATTAATTTCTATTTAATGCTGTATATTAGTTTTATACAATGGGACGTTGCCACGTTTAAAGTTTAAAAAACTTTGTAATATATCTTAGAAAGTATAAAAGATAGGACATTCCAATAAACTTTATTGTGTAGGCTACCTACAGCCTCTTAGATTTTATTGACACGATTTTTCTCTAGAATCACAATTTAATATATATACAGGGTGCGTTTTGTGTTGCAAACTTTGCGATCCATTTTCTCGAAAACGGCTCCCGATTTTTTTTTTATTTCTTGCATCGAAAGTTCCTGTAATATTAAGCGTTTAAGCGAGTTTAAAAAAATGGACATACAATCTTGGGAGTAATTTAACCTTACTACGATAAATATCTCAGTTCCTATGAAACGTGAAGAACACATGTAAGACTAAGGGTCCTCATTTTGCCACTATGAATAGCTACATACACTTAACCGATTTTAAGCAATAAAATTTTTTCAAGAACTTTTTAGTAACATCTTGTATATTTTTATACATTTTAATAACCCTTGTGATTCTATTTACAACGATATCACACATGAGGGGTCAATCTTTTATAGTTCCGAAGATATAGCTCCTAATATCTTAAAAACTCTCCAGTGGTTACTGTGATGACGGAAGTCAATGTAGATACACATGAATACTGAACAATACACATAAGTTTGATAGACGTTTGGCTATCAAACAAATGCATATATCGATATATATGAACATACATCACCAATTATATACCATGTATGTCAAAAAGAAACAAAAGATGTTCCACATAACACTACCTATTTACTCTTACATAGACACGTATAAGCTATATACTGGAGTCCGGCCCTAATAAAAAAAACTAATTTAAAAATAGAAGTAATTAGATTCTATGAAATTAACTCAGGCTCGGTTTAAAAAAATAATTTTATTTGAAATGTACCAGGGGCGTAGAAAAAAACCGTTTTGTTGAGAGTTCGTTAAATTTCATAGATGTTATTTGAAAAATCAATTTGGAATTTGGGAATGGTTCTAACTGAAATAAATATTGTTATCAATGGCGGATCCATATTATAATTTTGGGAGGGGTGGGAGATTTAAATCATCATTTTACTTACAAATTCAGTTTTAAAAAATATATACGTTTTATGATAGTGTTTGTAGAACTGAATAAAAGCACCATCATAGCACCAGCGTTTTGAATAAATGTTATCAGTGGCGTATCCACATCATAATTTTGGGAGGTGTTCAATCATTTTATTTAGAAATTCGGTTTTAAAAAATATTTACGTTTTATGATGGTGATTTTTGAACTTAATACAGGTTACTCTCAGTGGCGTATCCACAAATAATTTTGGGAGGGGTTCAAACTGATCATTTCATTTTGAATATTAGTGTAAATAAACTATTGCGTTTTATTATGGTGCTGTTGGGATTTAATAAGTGTTGCTATCTGTGCCGGGTCCACATTATAATTTTCGGAGAGGTTCAAGTTGATCATTTTCTTTAGAAATTCAGTTAAAAAATATTATACGTTTCACTATGGTGCTTTAATAAATGTTGTTATCAATAGCGTACACAACTCTTAGTGAAGACACAGTGGGTAATAAGAAATTTTAAGTTGTAGGATGAATCTCTGTCAGTCAGCGTTTTGAAAATCAAATCACGAATTAAATTAAACTAGTGGTTGCCCAGTGGTCGAAATTCGACCGTAATTCATAATCATTGCATATAATTTTTTGAATTTTGTTCTATTACGCCAGCTGCGAGCGTGTGCAAGTACGTTATTAGCGTGTTGTGTTTGCCTTAATTATCTGCAATACCTATAAAATTTTAAATTTAATGTTAGTAATAGTTGAAAAAGAAAACGCAATTACGAATACATTAATCCATAATGAAAAATATTAAAATTTCTTGGAATGACATTCAGTGCGCATTTAAATCTATCCCTCAAAATAATTTCATAATGTATATTATTTTCAGTATTTAAATTTGCATTTGGTCTGTTATCATTTTGGGGCATTCTAAAAACGCTTTTAAATCTCACTCTAGATATATACCCGCATCTCTATGGTAAAACTTCATATAATTGACATTAGGAAAGACCAATATAATTGACATTAGGAAAGACAGAAGATGACATTCGTAGTCGCTCCCGAGCTGTTCCCAGGACACGACAGTCAATGATATATAAAGCGACCTGTGCTCTATATTCCTACTTGTTGATTTTAGTCGCATTGAAAGTAGCGTAAGAAATGTATGTATAGAGTTTAGTTTATTAGAATATATCAAGCAGCCATGTTAACTTTGAGTCGTTGATTTAAATTAGTTCATTAAATGTTTTAAGTATTATAAATCAAAATAAAAAGTATTACGTGAATCTTGCTAAGGATTTTTATAAGTTTTTTTCTACTTAAATAGTAAATGAAAGTAAGTAATTGTATATAATATATTGTGTAATTCAAAGTAATAAAATGTTCAAAGTAATAAAATGTTGAATGAAATATAATTAATGTAAGTAAAGATTGCATAATATGTGAGCAAGGAAGACACGTAAAGATTGTAATTAAAAATCCGCGCACTCTCTTTAATGCTGCACGTGTCAAATTATACTGACTGCTGACTGACTAAATGAATATCGAGTCGCATCGTACGCATGTGACATGTATGAACGTAAACAAACGACAGACCATTATGTGTTTGACAATGGCAATATGAACGTAAACAATGAATGTTTTATTTTAGTTAATTTCATGTGTTTGTAACACATATTATATATAAATCTTAGCTTTCTGCACTCCTTCTTCATATATACTTCATATATAACTATGCCAAATCTCACACACCCCCATGAGAGCAATATGCTAAAAAAGGGGTACAAAGT
>WYDF02012337.1:0-13581 GCA_009867245.2 Adranes taylori
AGAGAGAGAGAGAGAGAGAGACTATAAAGAAGTAAAGAAGTACATTGAATAATGTACTTCTTTAGGGGGAAAGTGGGAAAAGCACCTTATAAGGGAAAGTTACGTACTTCTAGTATGTTTTTATAAAAGCACTTTCCCTACAATGCTCTCATCGCACGCTACTTGCTACGACCGGCTCCTGCAATTGCTATTAGTTCCCCTTCTTATTTCTTCTTCTTATACTCTCGATATTTCATTAGTAAATAAAGTGTTGAATACGCCGCAGACAGTGCGCCAGAGAGGAGCCATCTAGGTTTGAACGTCCAAAAAGGGTCACAAATGGTCCCCAGGCTCCAATTGGTCTCCAAAAGGTCCCAAAATGCCCACAAATGGTCCTCAAAAGGCTACCAAAATGATCCCAAATTGTCCCAAAAGTGCCTCAAGGGCCAAAGTGACAGCACGGGCGCCATATTTGATATTGGTTTAGAACGAGTTAAGGTAAGATCGGGTAAGGATGGATAGAAAGGACTAACTCTAACTACTCAGGCAACACGGGCTAAATGGTTCATGATATTCTAGATGATATACTCAATATATTTCTCCTTCTCCTACCCTCCCCTTTCTCCCCTAAACCCTACTTATCCCTAGTTACCCCAACTTATCCTCATTATCCCAACTTATCCTCATTATCCCAACTTATCCCTATTATACCCACTTATCCATTATCCCGATTTATTCGAACTTATCCCTATGAGCCCAACTCATCCATGTTACCCTTATTCACCCCTATTGTCAAAACTCACCCCTATTATCAAATCCCACCCCTAGTTATTCCCTTCCCCTTATCTTCCTCTAGTACTTCCTACGCTATCCTCGGCCCAGGTGACGTTACTACTGAGTGTAAGTTCGGCCACGTATCTTGAGTTATCGAAATCTGGCTGCCTGCGTCTGGCTGGCACAGGCGGCGCCTTATCTAAAATAGTGTATTAAAAATTATCCACACAGATTTACGCGGTCCTATGCCAGTAAGTTCCTTAGACGGAGCAAGATATGACATGACATTTACTGACGTCTATGTACGTTATACTGTTCTCATGTTTTTGAAACACAAAAATGAAGCAACAAATGTATTTATGGAATATAAAAGTATGGTCCAAAATACCATCGGTAAGCGAATTAAGTGCATACAGTTCGATAATGGAACAGAATTTGTGAATAAAGAAATGAACGATTTTCTTTCAAAAAATGGTATAGAAAGAAGACTATTAGTAGCACACACACCACAGAAAAATGGTAAATAGTCGAAAGAAAAAATCGAACTCTGATAAAAATGGCTAGATGTATGCTAATAAGTTCAAATTTTTCGTTAAACTTTTGGAATGAACTGATTGCGACAGCAAAGTACATTTGTAACAGATGTGCAACAGCTTCGATAAACATGAAGACACCATTTGAAATATGGAAAACACGAAAACCAATATTAAGTCACGCTCGAGTTTTCGGATCAAAGGTTTTTGTTCTGAGTAAAACTCCGAAATCGCCCAAATTTCAAGCGAGTTCAAAACCAGGATTATTTCTTGACTATAGTGAAGAATGAAATATTGATTACATGGTATATTGATTACATTGATTACATGGTATATTGGTATATTACATGGTATGTTACATGGAAATATTGATTACATGGTATATTGAAGTATATTGATTAAATTAACCAACTTTTAAATTGTTTTGGAATGGCAAATTGCAACACAGTTCACACGCCCTTGGTGATGGAAGAAAAGTTTGAGGTGGAAGGCAATGAAACTAAAAACCGTGTTATACTAAAATTGTACCAGAAAATGATTGGAAGTTTGTTATATGTCAGCCAAATTACGCGTCCCGACATATGTTTTGCAACGAATTTGCTAAGCAGATTTTGTAAGGAATCAAAATGGAAACATGTCATTGCGGTTAAACAAATCTTTTGTTATTTGAAAGGGACAGACGAAGCTAAATTAGTATAAACAGGAGCAAATGATGAAGGCGTAGGGTACAGCGCATCAGATTGGGCTAGTGACGAAAAGACGCGTCAATCAGTCAGTGGTAATATATTTATTGTGCAAGGTGGTGCGATAAGTTGGTCCAGTAGACAGTAGACGTAAACTCCGGAGACGAAGTTGTCCAGCATATTGGCACAACGGGGATGGTAGCGGATTATTTAACAACATCCGTAAGTAAAAGGATTCAAACATACCTTCTGCACAAAAATGTCTGGTTTGCGCATATATTAAGTGCGGGGTGTTGGAATCATTGATAAGCAACCCAACGAAAATGATATTTAGTTATCCTAGTGAACGTTGATAACAATTACATAATAAAAATAATAAATAAAACTGTCAGTCGTCGAGTACTGTTTTCGGTTTTCACTATAAATAGCCACTAATTCCTAACACGCCCTCTCCTAAAACTATTACTCCCTCTCCAAAGAGAATTTATTATCGGTCTCAACATTTTTCACTAATCTTTTTCTATTTTCTGGTGTAATAAGTCGCAAACACTTGGAAAACTTTTCTTTACACTCCCCTCGATACACTCTGGATCTAGCGAAATTTTGAGGTATATTGAATAAATTATATATGAATCTATTTTTTTTATTCAGTTTAATAATATAAAGCAAGTTAAAATTTTGTTAGATCTAAGCTAAACCATATGTTCTAATAAAATTTTAAATCGCCAATACACTAAGCTCTAGCTCGTGAAATTACTACATTTCGCACCTTTAAATTACGTCATTTACTTTAACATCTTAGATATGTTAAATATCCTTAATAAAACTTATACATTTAGAAGATTAATTATTAGCTCTACCTATACACAAATAGATTCCAAAATTATATTCATAAGAATGGTGTTTGTAAAACTTTTTATTCTCACCCACTTGGTTGTTACTATGTTCTATGAAGACAACTTTCTAAACTAAATTATTATCTGATTTTATTGAGGCTTTTACAATAATTTGATTTGAAGAAGCGATAGCGACTATAAGTATAGGTGTAAAATGAATAAGTTATTTGATATATTACCTATTAGATGCGAATTAGAGAGCCAACAAAATCTGATTGTGTTTTACATTTCTCAGCAATTTGATAAGGTAACCAGAGATAAAATTTTAATTACAGAATTGGAGTTTAAACAAATAGATTTTTATATATAAAGGTTAATATAACGATAGAATTGTAGGCTCTGCAATTAATCTTTCAACAAATATGAATAGATTTTCTATACGAGGTATTATCACATAATATGCGGAATTTTTTAATTTCGCGGGTTGTAGAAGTCCAACTGTCGAATTTTTGATGTTGTTTTGCTGGTAAATATGTCCCCAAATATTTGTTGACAAGTGCAGCTGCCTTGGTTATTTAGTTTATTGCTAGCGGTCAATAAGATTGCTTTTGTTTTTGTATCATGGCGATTTTTTTTCTTGTGAAAAAACTGGAACAAAATATTTGAATTAAGTTCTGTGTTAAGACTAAAATAAAGTGCAGCACAGTGCTGGACATGTTAATTGTTACTTTTGGTAATTTCTCTACGAATAAAACAAGCATTTATAAGTGGTATAAGCGTTTTCAAGACGACCACGAAAATGTTGAAGATGACGAGCATCATGGGCGTTCATCATGGGTGATGTGTCATGGGCGACACATCAATAACTGATAATATCATTGAAAAGGTGGAGAAATAGTTATGGACAACCGCTGAATCATTATCTAAGAAATTGCAAAAGATGTTAGCATTTCCTTTGGCTTATATCAAGATATTAGTTCAGATGTTTTGGGCATGAGACAAGTGGCAGCAAAATTTATTCACAAATTGATAAAATCAACGACAATCCAGAACTGCTCAAACAAATCATAACGGATGATGAAACATGAGTGTACGGATATGACGTCGAAACTAAGGCCCAATTATCCCTTTTAGAAGCTTCCTCAGGAGACAATACCGAAAAAACATGCCAAGTTCGCTCGAATTGTGTCTTCGAACATCTTGGAGAAAGCTGTCAAGGGGCGAAACCACGATCAATGTACCAAACGAATCAACGAGCCGACGCATCTACGAGTCTAGTACACCGACGAACCAACCGCCAAAAAGACAACCTTGCCAATGAGTTAGTCTCGCCAACGAGTCATACTCATCGAAGCATCACCGTCACTAACGAGTCGACGTAGCCAGCAAAGCAATTCGTTTTCCGCAACTCACTTTCGTAGACTGTCCCCAACTAACTTTCGTAGACTCCAACCGCCGTTTCGCCCGTCCACGCTCCAACCGTTCCTCCTACGTCAGAACATCGCCAACTCCAATTTCACGCACAAACCGAACAATTCTGTCATCGTCAATTACTCAGAAGAACGTATATAACTCGCTAAACTTTATATTTAAATATTTTTGACTGGAACGCAGACGTCCTAAATATTTTAATTATAATTCTTATTTTTCAAATAAAAATAATTCAAATTTTTTCGCGCCTCGTTATAAATCTAGTAACTTTTTTCCCCCAACCGGATACATCTTGTCGCCATATTGCTTTTTCAAATGACACCTGTCAAACTCAATACCAGTTCCTAAATAACGAAAAAAGAGCGCTCCACGGAACGGTTATTATTTTAGAACGAGTTAAGGTAAGGTCTGAGAGGCTGGGAGGCCGCTTTAGGCCGCGGCCTTCTCCTACTACTAGAATCAAAGAAGAAATGTGAGTCAAAAATAACGAGTGCGATTAGAACCAATAATAAGTTATTAATACTCAATAAATGCTAAGTTAAGCAAGCATACAACATAAAAAAAATTAACGCTTGCCTCCTTTGAAATCTCCTTTGAATGTTGTATTGTATTGCACACCTATTCACCTATATACTATTTAGCATAAAGATATAATGGGCAGGATTTAAAAAAAATCAGGCCGACTAGAGAAATGAAATAAATTCAGTCTTATTGCACGAGATTTTATGTTATAGAAAAATTATAATCCATCAGACGTAGTTTGTTTTAAACTGTTCTAAAACAAAACAAAAACAAAGTTTACTAGTAACAGGAAGAGTTTATCGAGATAACCCATATGCAACTATATGAACAGATTTTTTGAGTAATAATTTTAAATTTCAAACTAAAACCAATACTGCTCCTATAACGAATCTAAAACATTTACATGCAAATTTTTATGAATATAAATATTTATTGACTTGTAAATCAAAAGATTTAACATAGTAATTAAGTAGATAAACAAATAAGTTTAAAATGTTATTATATTTTTAAAATGTTATATGCTTTATTGATGTTTTCACACCCGCGCCTGACGTTTAACCTTTCATGTAAATAACTCGATGAATAAAAAAACTAATAGATAATATATAATAGGATGTAAATAGCATTAGCATAAATTTATTATTTTTATATCTAAAACATGGATCAAAGTATGAATATTTTAATATATCATTATAAAATATTACGCAAGATTTGAAGCATCTTATTTTTTAATAACTTCGTTTACATATTTTGACAAATATCATATTTTATCAATATTATTGGTACAATAAAATTTTTAATATACCATGTTTGACAAAATATTTTCATCGCAAGCTAAATCTTTATTTCTATAAATTTATTGATATTGAAACCTTTATTTGACATAAAAAAATTAATGATACTGAACAAAAGAATTAAAACAAAGTAATATATATATATATATATATATTCAAAACAATTTATACATTTCAAATAAAATTGTTAATTGGAAGAGTGGAGAAAAACTCCTTTCATTCCATTATACCTTCTAAATTTCTGTTTCTTTCCTGTCTAATTTCCTGATCACAGCCCCCTCAAGAATAAAAAAAGTGTTTATGTTAATTTAGAAAATGTATATTTAGATTTAGAGAACGTTGCAAATTATTATTTTTTTAGCATCTTATAATTCCAATCATTACCCTTCTTAACATACTTCCCAATCCCTTGCCATTTCTATGCCTGTTTCACTCCAAGTATTAATTTATTTGAAATTTCAAAATGTAATCAACAATTAGTAGTCAGTGAGTAAAATTGACTGTCAAGTAATTAGTATTAGGGCCGTTCCGTGGTTTAATGACGTCCTGGTGCAATTTTTTCTCCCAAAAATTGAATTATATGAATAAATTAATTAAAAATTTTCACACAAATATATTCTATTAATATTGTATTAAATTATCTATTGATTTAAGTTACTAATATTCTTTTTTATTAAAGAGAATTGTGTATACCGCTTCAAATGTTTTGGCGCTCTGATTCATTGCACCCCGCCACGTAACGGGCCTGATTAGTATAAAAATAGTGGGGAATTCTGGATTTAACGCGTATAAACAGGAAATACAAAGAAGAAAAAGTTAAAATGGAAAAACTACAAATAAAGTGATAGGAATCAAACGAGTTTAGGAAACAATAAACGCTTAAGATGCTTTGACAGTACTCACAATACATACACATACGCTTATATTATTGAGGAATAATTTTTTTTAATACACAAATGCAATCTCAGTAAGTGAATAGTAAAGTGTTATCTGAATGTTAAAAAATATAGCATACTTTAGATTGCATTAGTGAAACGAGTATGTAAAAGATTGCATAAAATTCTCATCATTTAGAAGAAGATGGTACGAATATCAGGATAATCGCTTTGACACAATTTCCGGAATATATCAAATTCCTTTCCGTTTACTAGTTGAAAGTACCAAGGACACGACGCATTTTATAATATTAGTGCATAAACCGTCGTCTTAATAATCCTTGGCCGTTTTGTCTGTCTCCTATCGTTCTCGGTTTCATTCGTTCGTTCGTACAAGCAGCTCAGCTTCAGTTGAATTTAAAATGAATTGCGGAAAGTATAGAAAAAGAAAATCATATATAAGCAAATGATCTATGACCAAGTTTATGCCTTGAATGAGTTATTAGTAAATATCGTCGTTTTAAGGTCCTAACAGACAATATAAGATTAATCGAACATTAAATAGTAAGTTATTATTCAAAAATTTGTAGGTTCTTGGGTATTTTGTATAAGAGTAAGCATCTTACAAGAATAAATGCAAAATGCGACCTTTGAAAAATATTTGGACGATATTTTGTAAGTGAAATAAGTAAACATTTTGTAAGTTTCCAAAGGGAGGTTAGACATATGGAATATCTTGCCATAATATCAGAGCTTAATTAATATAGTCTTGGAAAGTATTTGATTTTAACCATTTCTGCAGATTTATTTGATAAAAACGGCTCCTGTCTCTTTTCTGTATAAAAAACTTAAATTCTTAAGGGATTGCCTTTTTATTTCTTTTCTGGAATACAAAACTCCCTCCCATATTTGCTCCATAAGATTTTTGTCCTCTCCTGCTTCCACTGTCCTAATTTCGCCTGCATACATTCATTAGTTTTTCCTTTTATTTCTAGTCTTTGCTCCATTTTATAACACCACCGTTTTCATTTTTTATAAACAACTTAACTGTGCTTCCCTTCCCTTTTTCCTCCGTTGCTAGTTTCTTTCAACATGGCTTACATTTTGTTTTAGGAAATTATAGTATTTTAAAAGCAATAAGAAAACTTTACGTCTGATGGACTATAATTTTTCTATTACATAAAATTCAAATAAGTTATTTTGAAGTTCTTGCACATTGAGCTAATTTTTCTAATCCGATCCATTATATCGTTCTACTTAACACATATATGTACACATATATGTATAAAAGGTGTGCAATACAAAACAACAGATTTTACGAAGAGGTAAGCTTTAATTTTTTTTGGTGTATCAGCTTGCGTAGGTTGGATTTTATTATTTTTAATACGTAATTGACTCTACCCGCGCTCGTGATTTTTGACTGACAGGTTTTGTTTGATTCTAATTTACAACGTCTTCTTTCCAGTTAACAAAATTTACAACTAAGCGAACTAAGGTATTAAAATTTTTTATATATGATCTTCTGAGTATTTAACGACGAAAAAATTGCTCGGTTTGGACATAGATGTGAAGCTAATGATGTTGCGACATCTGAGGAAAATTAAGTAGCGCGTTGACGCTAATCACTGTTACCGAAAATGCCCCAGAAGAGAAGACAGCGATGTTCTTCTGGCGTAACTGGTTATAACTATACCGCACGCGGTATCGGTGGTAACTACACGTCTCCGGGTGCTGACGGAGGCAGTCGCGAACCTGTTGGAGTCCACGGCTCGTCGGTTTAGGATTTGGTGATGGCTCTAGCACGGACGGTTCGGCGTCGACCAACTATCAGGTAAGCCTTACACAAGTCCTCCCTCTTCTTCTGCAGGCGTCCTTCTCGCTTTCTCATTGATGTCAAAGATGCACGGAGAGGGTTATGAGGTGTGTCGATGAGTGAGAGAATATAATTAAATATTGAAGGATCGAAAGATTTCTGACGAAAGATTTAGGAGTGTACGTCTTGTTTACCTGATTTTGTTTGTTGTGAGAAGTTTATCGTTGATGGAGTGAATTCACTTTAATTTTTTAATTCAAACTATAATTAAATGATGTTTACTGGTGGCGCTTGCTTTGCGTCGAAACAGATTCAGGAGTGCGAAATATATCTCACTCTGCGAGAATAAGTTTGTGGCTTATCAGAGTATTATTACTGGTAGAACTGTGTGAAAATAGAAAATACTCATTCATGATCTAACAGAAACAAGACCCAACATGTGTCTCATTAAAACTGGCCTGGGTAAAGCTTTGGTTATGAAATTAAATATTTTTGGTCTTCGGCTTCTCCGGCGGTTGTTCTTAACGTTGGCGGCGGTAACTAGGCAGCGCTTAGTTGAAATTTCTGCTAAAATCTATACAAAGGGAGAAAAATCCTCGAATAGGAAGCGTCCTTTCCTCCGTTACAAATTTTAAAGAATAGTATCGAATTCAACACACCCATTAAGTTGTTTACTTGAAATTGGATATCGTCAAAGCGAAATCCTCAAATGAATAGCAAAAAAAATTTGCACGCGAAGACCAAGGCGCTGTAAAAGAGAACAAACATATTCCTCTCATAATATGTACCATTCTTGCTCAGGTTCTACATGCGATGCAAACACACAAAAACGTGAAAAACATTTCCCCGAAGCAAAAACAGCCGCAAAAGGAAGGTAGTTGAAATGCGAACGCTATATATATTCTCCATCTCTTTTTCTCATCTGATTCTCTCTCTAACGCAAGAGAAGATAGGCGCTGCGTGGCTTGCGACAGTGGTCGACATCTCTCTTTCCTTCCGCTATGTGTAAGTCGATGCGAACGCTACATGGTTTTCTGCATCCTCTCCCTATCTCTCTCCTCTCTCCTTCTGTGAACGCCGTTTAGCTAGTGCCAGTAATCGACGACTCCCTATACGTAGAGTCCAATGACTGCATGCAATAAAATACTTCTGGATATAGAACATCGCAAACCTTTCGAATTATTTTTACAATTTATCAATTCCTGATTTATTTAATTATCGATATTCATTTAATTGTTTGGTGGTTTGGTGATGACTATTTGTTTATTGCTTGTTTTATATCATTTAATTCTTGAAACATTGCATATGTTGAATAAATGAAAAATGAGCATATAAAGTTTGAAGTTTGACCTTGAACAAAAATTGCGACATCTTAAATAACTCATAAAAGTAGGAAAAACAAAACTTGTGATCGAACATTGATTGGAGGAGATTTTAATAGTAAATATCTGAGTTGGAATAGCAGAACAAAGCAGGGATAGAGCTTTATAAAGATATTAAAAAATATTCAAACACAAACGTGTGCGGTCCTATTCTAGCAACTTCAATATCGTATAGAGGCAGAGGCGACGTAATTGACATATTTATAAAACATAAGATCGAGGAAAGTTTGAGGGTGGAAACCAAGTTTTGGCTATGATAGGAACGTTGGACGTATCGTTTCCGTTAGATTCAAAACCTTAGTTTCACAGAACAAACTGGATGACTATCAAAAACTATCAAAAATGGAAAATGTTTGGGAGGCTGAAGAAGAAAAACAGTGACAACAAACTTTTAAAATATGAAAACAGTACAAAGCAAATGCGAAGCATCTGGTACAACAATTTATAAATGTCGAACATCAGTAAAAATTACAAGTTAGAAGAAGAAAAGGTTAGCTGCATCACAACAGAAGAAGTCAAAAAGACAATCACGGAGGCGAGCAGCAATAAATCTCCAGGCCTTGACAAAATTCCAACTATTGCATTGAAACTGATTTCAGAAGGTATAATAGAAGATTTAACAATAATTTACAATGCAGTGGTTAGAAGCTCCTATTTCCCAACCATATGGAAAGTCATCACGATTGCGAAAAAGAGCAAGGATTCTTGGTATTCCAAAAAACAGACGGCCAGTAAGCCTCCTAATTGTCAAAAATAATAAAAAAATCATCAACTCTAAATTACAAAAGTTCTCCGAGAATAACGAAATTATATAGATATAAACCAGTTAGGTTTTAGAACAAAGTTAGTTGCAGTCCAATAAGCTGTCCATCTCGAAGCCATTGTGTACAATGCTGAAAAAGAAAACGCAAAAACAAAACAAAAGTTAATTAATAAGTTATGCTGAAAATGAACAGGAGGTCACGTACGCCGCCTCTCTAGATATAGAGAAGGCGTCTGACAAAGTATGGTGTGTAGTATTAATTCATAAAATGTGGAATTTCAACAGCCCAAAAGGTCTAACCAAATCAATAAGTAGCTTCTTAGAAGAAAGGATGTTCAGAGTCAGGGTAGGAAATCAGAAGGTAAACGTATGGATTAAGGACTGCCACAAGGTGCAATAATATCCCCCATCCTATTCAACTTGTATGTGGCGTATATTCCAAAATTTCCGAAAATTACAGGCTGCAACCTCTTGCAGGTTGCTGACGATGCGGCTAGTCTGCTTAAAAAGTCATTGAGTTGCAGTTACTAGACCCCTAGAAAAATGCCTTAAAAACGTGGATTATTTCTTCACTGAGTGGAATATCAAGGTCAATAAGAAATTATCCATTTTGAAAAGCACCATCCAAAACCGATAAACATAAGATTTGGAACGTCGAACATCAAAGTGAAAAGCACAGCCTTATATCTGGAAGTCATATTTGATAGCAGGCTGGATTTTACCAAAAAATGTGAAGAAAAGAGAAAATGAAGCTATACGAACAGCCAACAAATTGGATTGTGTCCTAAAACGTGACAGCAAAATCTCAGACTCTACAAGGATGAAATAACTTAATATGTTACTACTCCCACAAGTAATGTAGGACAACTAGATATGGGTACAAGGTTCGGAGAAGGCAAAGGAATGAGCAGACATATCCCAAAATAAACTATTTAGGAAAATAGTGAACAGTCTTTACTACATCTGAAATCCTGATTTACGCAAGGACTTCGCCGTGCCTGACCTTCTACTATTAGCCACATCCAGAAGGTAAGAGATGATCGAAAGATTATATAAGCGCCAAAACGACAAATTCTACCGTATATCCAAACTAATGGAAGTAGTATAAGTTAAACAAACAAAAGTTATGTCGCTCATATGGGAAGAAACATTAATTTCTACCAGAAAGCAAAACAAGATCATAATTCAAAGCTGCTTAGTGTCTTTGGATCAAGTCAGCTCTCTCTAAATTTTTTATCCTATTATAGAAACAATAGAAGAAAAAATGATAATAAAAAACTTGTAGATATATAATATGAAGAGAATTCATTCAGTTCTGGTGGTCCAGTATAAATACTCAGCCAATTTTGAAGAACAAAATTATTTTTAATAACTGCATATCTGCATAATAAATAATGCGCTGCATATATTTATATAATTTGATAGGCCTTTTAATTTTGTTTAAAACTGTACCCAACATGAGGGGTAGAGCTTTAACGGTTTTGTTCTGTAATTTATATTTTAAACGTTTTCTGGTTCTATGGTCAGCTAAATTAAATACACAAATACTTATAACGGTTTAGGAATACTAGATAAAAAAAATCTCTTACATTTTATGACTTCCTTAAGCTGATTTAATTACAGTTAAATCAATACTAATGCAAGTGGCGTAGACTTCTACACGGCCCAGGTTAGCCCTAAAAAAACTCCGACAAGTTGCAAATCATTAGTTAAGTTCATGAAACAAACTGGAATAATAACTTTGCGTACAAGATCTTGGGATCAGTTTGCTAAAACAAAAGCTAGAATAACCATCTTTTAATTCTTTATTTATTCGTAACGAACTTGGCCAAAAATAAAAGCTTTCAACCACCAAAAATGAAAAATATAGACTCAGATCAGATATTAGTCTCTAATGCCCGTCATTTTCTACAACCGTTATATTATTATAATTCTTAAAACATTCCAAGAAAGTTCTAAAGATAGAATAAAAATTTCTATACTTAAAGAAAACGCAAAAACAAAACAAAAGTTAATTAATAAGTTATGCTTAACCAGTAAACCGAAAATATTTCCATTTTTGTGTAGCTTAAATTCAAAAGCTTAGAAACTTGGTGATTGTTATCGACATATAAAAAAAATCTTATAGCCTCCAACAAAATCGACAAATGCAATAAAACGAGCAATTAGTAAACAATCATCAGCCAATTAATTCAAAAACCATCAAACGAATAAACAAATCGATAAAGACATAAATCAAGAATTGATATTTAATTAATACAATTTAAATGACGAAAAGATTTGCGATGCTTTATCTCCAGATTTTTTTTGGGAGCAGTCATTGTACTCTGCGTATAGACAGATGGCGACCACTGCCGTTAACCAAACGGCGTTCACAGGGGGAGGACAGAAAGCTAGAGCCGACGGTAGAAAGCCAAGTAACGTTCGTATCAACCTACACATGTCGAGAGGGAGAGAGAGAGAGCGTGAGGGAGAGAGGGAGCGAGAGAGAGAAAGAGTCATGCCGCAAGCCACACAGAGCCTGTATCCTCGTGCGCATAGATAGAGGTAGAAACGAAAGTAAGATGAAAAACATATAGCATTCGAATTTCGATGGTGCTCATTTGCTGTTTCGCTTTGGGTAGATGTTTTTCGCGTTTCTTTGTGTTTGCATCGAATGCAGAATGCAGAATGCAAGCAAAAACCGGTACATATCAGGAGAGAGAGATATGTTTTGTTCTCTTTTATGGCGCCTTGGTCTTCGAGGGCATTTATTTTCCATGGACACATGCACCTTGCATTTTATTATCCTTATCTAACCAGACATCTTAATGGTTTCTTGGCGCCCTCGTCCAATTCGTAATGGGTTCAAGGACTTTGCGTTTTTATTCTCATCTGGTCGAGACATCTTAATGGCTCCCTGGTGCCTATGACGATTTTTAATGATTTAACGGTTATTAGACGAGTTTTCCTATATTGCTTAAAAGAAGCTATCCATGTAGAAGATGCTGTCCAAGTAAAAATTGCGGCCACTATTCCTCGATTGGCTTTTCGCTGTTGTTCAACTTCAGTGAAACAGTGAAATATTATATTCATATTTAATTTTGATATATTTAATTTCCTATTTTTCAATTAGGTAAAATATCAATTTATTAAATTAATATTTAAAAGGAATCATTGCATTAGCGAATCTATCCATGTGTGTAATTTGATTTTA
>WYDF02012348.1:3363-13580 GCA_009867245.2 Adranes taylori
AATTAATTAAAGATTTGTTTTAATAAATATTAGTTTGTTCTATGAAGAAAATTATACAAAAAGTTAATGGCTGAAAGCGAGCATATATTTTTAACCGACGAATTTAATTTGAATATTACTTAGTTTTTAATTTGATTTTAATTTTACTGAATTTCACTGATTACAACTGATTTTAATTTGAAAATAATTAAAGATATGTTTTAATAAATATTAGTTTGTTTTATGAAGAAAATTATACACAAAGTTAATGGCTGAAAGCGAGCATATATTTTTAACCGACGATTTTAATTTGAAAATTACTTAGTTTTTAATTTGATTTTAATTTGACTGATTACAACTTATTTTAATTTGAAAATTATTAAAAATTTGTTTTACTAAATATTATTTTGTTATATGTAGAAAATTATACAAAAAGTTAATGGCTAACAGCGAGCATATATTTTTAACGGACGATTTTAATTTGAAAATAACTTAGTTTTTAATTTTACTGCATTTGACTGATTTCAACTGAGTTTAATTTAAAAATAATTAGAGATTTGTTTTAATAAATATTATTTTGTTTTATGAAGAAAATTTTACAAGAAGTTAATGGCTAAAAGCGAGCATATATTTTTAACCGACAATTTTAATTTGAAAATAATTTAGGTTTTTTAATTTGATTTTAATTTGACTGAACTTAACTGATTTCAACTGATTTTAATTTGAAAATTATTAAAAATTTGTTTTAATAAATATTATTTCGTTTTGTCAAGAAAATTATATAAAAGTTAATGGCTAATTATGATTTTAATTTTGAAAATAAAATTGAAAATATGTTTAAACATAATTATTTACATTTAGAATTTTTTATTTACATGTTTAAAATCATTCTTGTAAAAGCAACTGTTATAAATTATTCTTGTATGGGTTCTCCTTTTAATACGTATGGATTTGTAAAAAGAGACTAAATATAGTATAAGAATAGGTCTTCTAAATCTTCTTGATTCAATTGGATTGAAAATGCACTTTATTATTTTTATATGTAAATACACCAGCTTCCTAATCTCTGAACAATTTAAACCAAGTGTTTATTTAAAGAACATCGTAAAATATTAAATCTGTGTGAAAGTATGAATCATGTAAATTTATTCCATTTTTCCACCACGCAATTCGAAAAAAACTCGTTACAATTTACATCGTAACTTTCAACAGTTATTTTTAAATATTCATAATGCCAGAAAGCCTATAAAATATGCAAATGAAGAGGTAGGAATTTGATTTGGCCATATCGGAAACAGAGTGTATCAATATCCCTACACAATACTTATTTATGAATGATTTCAGATGTAGAATGACATGGAGTAAAATATACGATATACTCTGAAATTCTACATCGATAACATCCATTCTATTGCTTTGATTACAAATATCATAAAAATATAGCAAGCATTAGTAATAAACAAGAATAAATTCATATGTAAAAGCATATTCATAAATAGTTATGAAATATCACCTTTTTTGTTTACCTCTTTATCTCTGTCTTTATCTATGTCGTCTGAGCAATTTGCTAATGGGGCATACTGCAGGCTAACTGCCACCTCAAGCATTAATTATTTCTCCTATTGTTTCATATCCCGTTTGAATGAAGTTTTAACCTTTGAATTAGTTTTAACTGACTTCTTAACAGTCTGATTACATTATTCATACTTTTTGCTCTGGCTCGAATTGTAACTTAAGAAGAGTTTATTAGCCGTTCAGACAATATAGTGACAATAAGTTATGTAATGGATCATGAGATAGGTGAGAAGAAAAAATTATATATGTTGTTTGTTGACCTAAAAGTCTGCGTTTGATAAATTGATAAGAGAGATTGTGGGAGAAAATGGAGCAAATGGGAATAGATGAAACAATCATAGAACAAAATAAGACCAAGAGTAGGAGAGAATGTATCAGAATGGTTGGAAATTTATAGTGGGATAAGACAAGGTTGTCCAATGAGTGGAAATTTGTTTAACATAAACATGGCGGATTTGGAAATAGTGCTAAAAAATAGACAATCGAGGGAGTAAGGAAAGTAAGGATATGGAGAAGGGAAAGAAAGGATATTGAAAAGAAAGGATATCGACATTGAGCTGTACGGATGATATAGTATGTTTGGCAGGCAGTAACGAAAAAATGGTAGATTTGATAAAGAGAGTGAAAGGATACATGAAAAGGAAGGGGTTAGAGCTGAATGTGGAAAAGACAAAAGTAGTAGTGTATAAGAGAGGAGGAAGGGAAAGTAAAAAAGATAAATTTGCAACTGAAGGAGAGAGCATAGAAACGCTGGAAGGTACAAATATTTCGGATGCATGTTGGCACAGAATGGACTTGCAAGGAACATTTTGCGATGGTAGCAAATAAAGCAAAGGGTGCAATGAAAAGAATAAGATGTGTGTGAGAAGGAAAAGTCGGGGGATGGATAAGAATGAATATTATGGTTGTGCATGTTAGAAATATTTAGATGTATGGGGCTGAAGTTTGGAAGGTGGGTGAAAGAGAAGAAATAGCAACAGTTTAAATAGGAGGGTGAAGAAAATAATAGGAGTAAAGCTGTCAGCACCGAATTAAATTGTAATGTGACAGATATACCTGGGTAGTTGGATTAAAAAAATAACGATGTTTGAGAAAAATGTGGTTATGGATGAGAGTGAAAGATTGGTGAAACTGGTATATATGGCAGAAATAAATGAGATTAAAAATAATACATGTAGAAATGACTGGGTTCAGAGGAAAGAAAAGAGTTTCGAAAGGATTGGGTGGTCGTTGAATGAATGACATGAAAGAATAATGAATAGGAGAGGCTTGAGTACGTAAGTGTAAGAGATAATAAAGGACGTAGAAATGCAGGATGGAAGAATAAGGAATAGCAGATATAATGACAGATATAAATGAATAAAAAAGGAGAGAGGTATGCCTGACTAGTTAAGGTCGCAATGTAGTATGAGAGTTAAGAGAATGATGGCGAGATTCAGATGTGAAGGCAAACCGAGGGACAATAGATATTGGATGGATGAGAGTAAGAACGTGTAGGATATGTGAGGAAAAGGAAGAAAATTGGGTACACTGAGTGAAAGAATGTAATGAAATAGAGTGAAATATAGATGAAAGACAATTAGCAGAGAATTGGAGAGTGTGTTTAGGAAATGAGGGTAGATGGTAGGAATTATGCGTGACAATATAAAATATAAAGGAAAGGAAAGGATACAGAGAGTAAGATAGAGGAAGCAGCAAATGGAAAGGAATTGGTAAATGGGGTTGGAGAGTAGGAAGGCACCTTTCTCAGTTCTCCAAGATGGCATCTTTCGCATTTCTTTGTCTTTCCAAACTTAATTATTTCTATTTTTTGAGCATTAATTGTAATCTAAATGTGGCAAAAGTCTCCGATAATTTTTAAGCCTTTTTCTAGCCTATCTCTCGTGTGCGTGATGGCTCGGCTCGATTATGTGTAATGAGCGCAATGTCATCCGTAAATTCCAAGACCTCTGCGTGTTTTAGATGTTGTAATTTGGGCATAGTGCTCACGTGGATATTAAATAAAATGTAGTAACTGGTAACTCTTTCTCTGCTCATCTTTTGTTGCACAACTCGTTGCTAATTTTTACTGGAAAGGTTCTATCTAATAGAAATGCTTGAATAAATTTGCTTATTCCAAAAGAAACCTCAATGCGTTCATTTTGAATATTAACCCGTTTTTCCAAACACGATCAAACGCCTTTTAAACATCAAGTAACGCCACGTATACTGTCTTTTTTCCGAGGTTGAGAAATTATAGCGTTCAGGTTTGCTACTGGACCGCTGCGAGCTTTTTCTAAATCCCATTTATTGTATCAGCAAAATGTTGTTTTCTTCTACGAATTTTCAATTTTGTTTTTCATAATGATTTCTAGAACTCAGTAAATACTGCATAGTAGACGAATCGGCCTCCTATTCGCTGTGACTACAGTGTCTTTGTCTTTCTTGGCTACTGCTACCACTATTGCGTTCTTCCAGCTATTAGGAAAATAGCTGGCCATTATTGCTTTATTTATTATGCTCCGAGAGAGATTCCAATGGCGTACCATATTCGAAATTCATAGAGCTCATGAAGCTTTTCGCGTGTTTAGATTGTCCACAATGTTTTCATTTCACTGATTTACTAAATTGTTTTATATGTATTTATCTGTATAAATGGTCCGCACAAATTTCCGTTTTTTTCACTTTCTTTGAATATTAACTTTCCGTTTTTGTCTTTAAACGGCACATTTTCTTTGTAGTTTTTCCTTATTCGTTTGAGAAATTTCCAAAATTTATCATCAACGTCCTCTTCGCAGGCTTCTTCCATAGACTTGTTTCAATTATTTTGGCTTTTTAGCTTCAGCATTTCTTTGTCTTCTCCTTGTTGGTTTTTATTCATCACCGGTTTTTATTTGTTTCCTTGTGTCGCTTTTGATAATTCATTTAGGTCGTAGTCTATTTCTTGTACCAAATCTATTTGCTTCATTCTTCTATTGTAGTTGCTCATTTTGTCTGAGAATTTCCTTTAATTTAACTTTGTTTACTAGGAATATGTCTTATTAGAATATATCGATAACATCCCCTTTGACGTTGATCCTTTTTGGAAGCAATGTTGGCTCATTGGGTCCAATTACCTCTAGTTTGTCTTCTTGCAGAATTTGAATAAAATTCTCCCTAAAAGGTTCTCTCCATAACGGATATTCTCCCCATGACGGATGCTTAGTATTCAAATAATTTTATCGTATTTTAAGATTTCTGTGAAGTCTTCTTTCGTCAATTTTGAAAATGGTCTGAGATATAAGGCTGCCAATATAATTTGTCCTCCTTCAAAATCTGTTCTGACTGCTACTGCTTCAATGTTGGGTAGAGTTCCATGGGTATTTGTGACAAAGAATATTGGATTTTATAGCAGTGGCTACTCCACCGCCATTACTTGCTGGTCTATCCGTTCTGAATTCCGAAAAACCCGGAATTGAAGAATAATGACAACGATATCAATCTGTTAAATTAATTCTGATATAGTTTTGGGGAAAGCAAATGATGTATTTAATTCCAGTAAGTTTCGGTGTTCCAACTTTCTGCGCTAGATTACTTTTATTGCAATAAATAATATTTTTTTATATAATCTAGACTAACGACTTGATAAAAATTCTTGATGAATTACATCCGATATTGAACAATTATAAAGTAGGCTTCCTTATTTTTCCTAAAAAACAAATACTATTTGATTCTAATTTTATTACGATGTTAGTATTACATAATATAGTATACAAACGACTCGAAAAGCTTTAGTTCGCTTCGTATTATATGCTTTTTGCGAGCACATTTTAGATAGCTTGTTTCTCATTTAGAGAGAAGAGTCCTCATAACAATAATACTCAGAAGTAGATTATCATCTCTAAAGACAAAGTTGGTTTCAATTGTTCTTTTCAAGACAGGAATAAAAATCAATTGAGTAATTAACTTAGTTTTATGCGTCTTACATAGTAACTCTATGGTTATTATTTTATTTTATTGTGTGGTACTCCGAGGATATGTGTAGCGGGATAAGTTGATTGCACTTGCACTTGCATTGCATGTACTCTTGTCTCTTCCACCCGTCCATTGAATAATTAGTTGAATTACTATTTGTTGTCCCAAATTGTTTTACATTTCCAATATTTTTGTTCATTCCAATTCTTCTTTCGAGTGGATATCTATTGTTTCCAATCAAAAATTGCATTTATGCTATAAGTATCCTTCCTCCAATCTAATTCCTCGTTTAGCTTGTTACTGACTCCTATTCTACCGTTCGTTGTATGATGTTGGTTGTATTTTCTAGCGCTGATTTTTTGTTGTGAAATTTCCTTCGGCCACCTTCGATCCACCCTAGTATAGAGCTGCCCGGGTCAAAACGGGACCAGATGTCTTTGTTTCAACATTTCTTATTGATATGGTTTATCAATAAGAAATGTGTAACACTGTGTCTTTTTCAACAAAAGCTCCACGTAGTTGTCGGCCAAAATTTATTTTTATCTGATTGTTTTAAACACCCTGAATATAATTACTTTTCTTTAATTTTGTTTATCCTTTCATGCACCGATAATTAATTGATGTTTTACATTCATTTATCTGGTGACCATCACCGCTGCAAAATGTACATTTAATTATTCTTTTTGATCCTATTATCTACAACTATTGAAATCTTTTTTCTAAAAACCTCAATATATCCTCAAGCGTTAATATTTGATGAGAATCTTGCAGACTTTGCTCGAAAAATCTATTTGTAAATTATTAATTAGTAAATTAACAATTGGGGCCAAACAGCAACATGAAAAACAAAATACTCGAAACTATAATTGAGACAATATAAAGTAACGATTAAAAATGATACAAGATAAGATAAGTACGCTGTGAAAACAATGAAGAGCATAATGTCAGATTAATTAGCAATTGACTTCGTTTATATATTGTAACATTCACGTTACGCGTGATGTTATTACAAGGCTATTAGTAGAAATATTGTCGTACTGGATATAGTAGTATCATTTGTTCATCGTCAAGTCTTTGATAGCTTACTTGTTATTTGTGGTATTATAGTGTTCTCTCTGCGAGTTTGAGAGAGTTATTCTGAAACTGTTTCTCGAACTTGTATTTGGCTAAGCCAGAGCAAATAGTATTTTCTGGTGTTCTAGTCACTGATTAGTTCAATTAAATCGTACCTGCCTATTAATTGTACCGCTAAAGGGTTGGAAATGATTAATTGGTGATAGGTTCTATTGTCGTATTTACTTGAAATTATTATGTCTAAAAGTACCACTTCTTGTAGTATAATGTTATACTATTTACTTGTAGTGTATTGCATCTTGTCAATTTCTTATTCTCACTTGTCCGTTAGATTTATCTGACTGAGCTATACGATTAATTTTTAAGATTTAGGACTCGTAATTTCATTTCAGACTGGCGAATCGATGAAAATACAGCTATTTCACTGACGAGTGGTTCCATTTCATTTATTTAGAACTGAGGCCCCTTTAAGACTGATTTGGGGCACCATTTTCTGCTAAATCAATGTAAGTAAGAAGAAATTAGTTTGAAGTTAAAAAAACTTGACGATTGATTTGAACCGAATCGAACGTGAAAACTCGCATAGTATGAACTATGTTGGTTATACGTGACGGCTTGCGGATTGAAGGGCTATTTTGGAACGCTTTAGTTTTATTAAATAATCATTGGTAATTTGTATTACGAAATTTCTTCTGATGTGATATTTTCCAGCTTGATTTTTTGTAATAGAATTGTAATTGCTAGATTTAAACGTTGTAGTTAGAGCATTTAATCCAGAACGAAATCTTGCATTTTGCGACTAGGCCGCTAGAGAGCTAAATGATTATTTTGAATTAGTACGGTTGTTTGATCAGATTTTGGATGTGGTCGCTTAACTAATTTCAGGAACGAGTCTTTTCTTTCAAACTTGAAGGTGCCAAGAAGCCAAATCGGCCAAGAAGCCAAAGTAAAAATTAGTATAATTTAATTGAATCATGAAAAGCTCAAATATCGTAGTATGGAGTTTGATTTTCATTAATTCGGAACCAGTGTACTGTTTTACTGCTCTGTTGGTAAGTTAATTGATTTTGAAAATTCGGCGTGGTTTTGAGATCGCCATTTTGTTTTTATAGATGGACCATTAGGAGGAAGCCATTTATCAAGAGGGTGTTGCTACTGAAGTTTTACCGTACTGCCACCGGTCATATTGTTCATGCTTGTGTGAGCTGTCCAAGGTGCTGGTGTGAAAGATCGGGCTGCTTTGAGATCATGGCCATCGTTTCGGTGTTCCATCTGTTTCTGGTTTGGCGTTGGATCTGGTCGTTCGTCACAAGGCGGCAGCAGTGAAAGCGGTTTTAAGTATTAATTCTGTTTGTTTTTTAAATCTTTTTGGAATTGTGATTTAGATTTTCTTTTTTGGTACCTGTATTTTAATTACGTGCTTCACACAAATTTATTATATTTTTATATTTTTTGGATCATGGAGTTTTGATTGAGAAAATAAATTTTGAAATTTTCATTTAACTATTTATGGTGAATATTACCGTTGCATTTCACTGAATGTATAATATTTAACAACTTCTTGAACAGTTGTTCATGTTCTTTATTTAAAGATTAATAAATCGCCTTTAGACATTTATTTTCATAGCAACATTAAACTTAATGTTATTTGACTAAAAAAAATAACAATCATAACCCTATTTAGTTGAAGAAAAAGTTGTGTCTAAATCGAAAGCATCATTTGATGTGTTCATCCTATGTGATGTATTGTCAAATAGCCATTATTTTTATAAATTTAAAAATGTAACCTTAGTAACAGATTAGGGTAGAATTTAAAGGTAATAACATCGTATTAATCCACCATTTTCTTTAGTTGTTTGTTTCACTGCTTTTATACTTGTCAATTTTTACTAATTTTATCAGCCTATATATAGTGCTATAACTGTGGTAGAATTGGTAGAATTTCTTGTTATAATAGGTTGTTAAATGTTGCATGGGAACTTTATTTATGTGCACATTCCCTTTTATTCTTTCTGTGTCGTATGGCACTGCTGTTCAACCGGTAAGTGTATTGGAGGCCTATTTGTCTCACTAACATCGTCTGGGATTGAATATTACTTGGCTAAGTCATACACACGCTAGCCTGGGAAGACAACCTCATTACATACAACTACCCGTTTGGATCCTAGTAGGAGAAGATTGTGGTAAACTTCAATATTTTCCTGTGATATTGAGTTGATCGCTGCATTTCGTGAACAAAAGGATGCGTGGTATCTCTACACAGTGTGGAATATAATTAAACATCATAGTCGAGAAACGCAAAAAAGGTCGAGAAAATTATTCACGACAAATTGCGGCTGAATGGAATCACGAAACTCGATTAAATCTGTCAAGGGAATGCTGTCGCCAACAATTTCATAATTGTAAATTAAAGTTTGAATTAGAAATAACAATTTAAAAGTGTATTAAATATATTGTTTTCTTATCGGCTAGGTAAAAGCCATTGTTGACGAAAAAAAGAGGCTAGGGTCACATGGACAAAATTTAATCTGTCCTGGTTAGTAGAAGTTCAAAATTCGATATCTTGGTCAAAATTCGATATCTTGCTTTGGTGATTACCGCAAACTTGCATGGTTGCACTAAACATGAGACTTTCCATAAGGTTGTCTAAAATGAACGGTAAAATTTGTAGTGATTATTTGAGGATATATGACAGCTTCAGGATTAGGTTGCTTTGAATTCATTGATGGTACCGTCAATGCTGCGATATATCAAAACATACTGCATAACATTTAAAAAAATAGCTATCAAATATCTAAATTATATGTATTTTATTTTGTCCTAATATATAGTTATTAGGGCTCGTATATACAAAATAATTTGATTTGCTTCTCATATTTAATTCTAAGATTTTTACTAGTCGATATTATCCGATTTTTCCGTAAATAATATCCAAGTCATTTATATGAGCAGTACTGGAACGTATTTTGTGACAAAATTGAATTTGTAAAAAATATTTAATAAAATAAAATTTACTCTTTGTCATATATAACAAGAAATAACATAGAACTAAATTTTTATATAGAATTTCTCTTTAATAAAACTCATTTTCACGCAAGAAAATGAAAATATTTTTTTTAAGTCTTTCTAATGTATTATTCATTTTTCATTATTTCACGTACACTTGCAGCCATACAAAATTTCAAACAAAGAACCAACTGAAAACATTACCTTTACATCATAATACTTCTCTATATATTGTATATTTTCTCAGTTATTACATTCCCTACTGGTTTAGTGCATTTTTTTATTAGAGAAAGAATTCACTCAAGTATACTACGTCGAGAAGCATTTTGGTATGGAGACTTTTCAATATATCTTATTATATAAATCAAATGTACTTAATAATAAATGTTTACAAATGGAAAGCTTAGTCTATATTTGCACCAACCATTGTAAGTACCCGTAAAATCAAAAACAAGAAACAATATTTTCCTAGAATGAAATTTATACAATTAATATCTAACTGAGTTACGATGAGTCTACTGTATGCAGAATAATGTTATTCGTACGCGGGAGGAATAAGTGCTCTAGCAGATATATTGTACGTGCACCTATGGAATAAAAATATACATGTATCTCTCCACACTCCCTTAACTTTTTTTGTTGTTATATAT